>JAVJIF010008587.1:0-110672 GCA_038442645.1 Agave tequilana
CTTCATACTTGTAGTCACCAATGGAGTTTAATACCTCTTTTCTATTTATGTTGCAATCTGATGTTTCATTGTTCTACCATTATCTCATTAATTAACTTCAAATAAATCACACCTAGAAAACAGAAAATTTCAGCTCTATAACACAAGTGTTGCCCCCTTCAGGTTCCCAGATTACTTTATATGGGTCACCTCTTGTGTATGTCCAAACTAAAAACAAATGTATTCTTACATAAATAAATAATACAATTATGCAGTAATATCAAAGCAACACATCCACCGTGAAACCAAACTAAAATACCAAACAAATTCAGCTTGTACCACTAGTGTGTCAAGATGCATGACTCAGTTGTCTCTTTATTTATTGTCACTGTCTCTCTCATAGATGTTCAAACAAAAATCAAATAGCTTAGCTTACCTCTCGCATAGATAATTCATTCTTTCTCATGGATGTTCAAACAAATCTGGCCATCTCCAGTGCAACTCAAGTTAATTAGTAAAGAGGAAAAAGGTGTTTTCAGACTAGATGAACCAAATATTGTAGAAAAATTATACTAACCAAGTCCCTCTTGCTATTCTGCTTGTCTGAAGATCCTAAATAGTGCCGTCCAGCCTCTTACAGTCAAGAAACAACTAAAACCATGTTTTTTTTATTTTTGCAGTCTAAGAAACAACTAAAACCAATGATGGAACATGTTCTCATTGTGTAACATGGCAACTTAGTCTTACATAGAAGTAGTGCTGATGGATATTATTGTTAGAAACATTGTCAGAAATTATAATGCAGGAATGGAATAAACATGAAGCTTACATCAGTGGCATCTATTCTCATTTATCATAGTTTCAGACATAGCTTTTGTACCAAGCTGGTAAACTTTTATACGCTCTTTAGCTGCCAGAAGCACAAAAACTATCCATTCAAATAATATACCCCAAACTATTCATGTAATGTATTCCAGATGATAAGATTAATGATATACTCAAACTATTTGCCTAATGCAAGTCTCAACTCCTTAAAGTCCTAATACCAAACATGTGGGATATACCTCGAGTCAAATCTAACTTGAGAAAACTACAATTGTGCCCATTGACTAATTCAGAACTATATTTCCCTCGATAGAATTGTATTTTTCTGCAACCTGGGCATGTTTCTGCATAGTAATCATATGTCGGCCAAATTCTTTCAAATTTGCAATGTCTTCTGTTAGGTAGCATGGTTTGAATCTAAACATGCACATCCCATCTACACACACAAGAGTACTGTTCTCAAAGTCCAAGGTTGCAGCTAAAATGTATCACCGTCCACAAATTCTGCTAGATTTAAGAAGTTTAAAAAACCTAAAAGATATTTGAGAGGAATCCATGTAGGAAATTGCATTCACCTCTGAGAAATGAATCAATGGCCAAAGAGCCAAAGAGCCAAAATCTTCTCACTGCTCATAGTATCTCGCTGGTTCCTATGGCAGAGATCACAAGGGCATGGGAGGGTCTAAACGTGCGCAGTTCTGGAGTTGGGAGCCAAGGAAATTATGGCTCGAAGGAGACTCTAATAGTATTGTTCACTGGATTAACTGGAAGAAAGGGAATGGGGGCTACCCCAACAGGTTGGCGCACAACATGGGCGTGTTGGCGGACCTATTGGCTGGAATTATTTTGCTCTGACATTTTGTGGGAACTGGGAAGATATGGCGGCTGGCTATATGGGGGGAGTTGGTCCTAAAGGAAGCAATGTACAATATACTCCATGTTGGTATTTTATTATAAAAAATGAAATTTCATATATTATCTAAATTAATTATTTAATGACTTAATTATTTCTATTGATCAAGTCCAACACTTGGTTAAATAACCGTTATAGGAGTTACAACTCTTATGACTAATTATGATCTTTATTACTATTAATGATATTATTACTGGAATGATGAATACACGAAAATTTCATCTATAAATAGACATATACAATACCTATCTTCATGTAGATAGAAGAAGAATCGAAAGAAAAAAAATCATCTTCTCCTCTATTTTCCAAGCCACATCTCTAAACTTATATTTTATTCTCTACTTTCTCCTATGGGCATGTTAAGCTAGCATCCCGTGATTAACTTCCCTTGGTGGTCATGAATATGAGGGATACCGGTAAAGAGAGTTTGTACCGATAAGAGGTTTTCTGTCTTGACTGACTACACGAAGTCGGTGATTACGTGTCTATCCCGAGGTCAGTACCTCATTCTTATTATATTTTGTTAATTGCAATTTATAAGACTAATTTTTTTTTTTTTTTTGCTAGTTTAGGGAGGGGGAGGGCGATTTATAAAGACTAAATGTAGAGGAAAATTTTCAACACTCGATGCTTCAAGAATGAGAAGCTCAAAACTATCTCGTGTGAGGAGATAGTTCGGCGGAGATATATGAGAAACGCCTAATTAGCTTGCTTCCTTATCCCAAAAAAAAAAATTAAAAATTTAAGCGAACTACTTTTATCTGCATACCAACTGCTAATTTGTGTCAGTGATTATGACAAATAAGTCCTCCATTAATTATCTAAACATGAAAACAGTCCTTATCTCTAACTAAATGACAATTTTATCGTTATTTTCTCCTCTTTTGATCATGGAGATCCTTATTGTTAATAAATATAATAAAGATATTTGTAATTTTTCTGTGGACTATTTTAATCTTCTTTTCTTTATTTTTTCATTTCTTCATTTATAACTTAAATGTTTAGGAAAATTACTTTTAGGTCCCCTGGGAGTTTGAGTTGTGCCAAAAACTCCCTGGGGTAAAAGAAGTATGTTAAAAAGTCCCTCAATACCAGTATTTGTACTTCTGAATCCCTGTGTACACTAGTTGTATGCATATGAGTCATTGGGGGCAGTTAAAAGTCCAAAATACCCTCTGTCAAATCTGTTCCCTGTGTACAGTTCTAATAGAGAGAGAGAGAGAGAGGAGAGAGAGGGGGATGGAGGGAAGAAGAGGGAGAAGAAGAAGAGGAGCGAACTCTGTGAAAATTTAGCGAGCCCAGGAGCTTCTTAAGTCTCTTTGATTGCAGCGAGTTCCGTGAGCCCCTGATCCGGCCCCGATCTTTGAAGATCGCATCAGCTCCGGCTATCTTCATGAAGATCACAACAGTTTCAGTGAGATCTGCAGCAGAGACGCCTCCGAACCATCCCCGACCGCAGCTCTATGAGCTCCAGCTAGATCCGTGAATCCCCGATTTGCCCCCGATCCGTGAAGATCGCAACAACTCTGACGTGGAGCTCGTATCCTTCATCGAGACTCAAGTGAACTCCTCTTGCAGAGCTCATCTCCCAGCTCCTCATGCAGATTTCAAAGAGGATGAAGTGGTGCAGGGCTTCGTCGGGGATTTATTTGGAGTAATTTTTTTGATTTAATTTTTTGAGATTTATTTGGAGTTTAGATTAAAGTATGATTATTAAGATTTTTATTTGTAATTTTCTGAGTTTTTTTTTTGAAATTTACACAATTCGATGATAACCATGCTGATATTTGTGATTAATTTTTAATCTAAAAGGTGGACTAATTTGTTATGAGCTTGCTGAATTTGAGAATATCAATTTAGGGGTAACGAAATTTCTATTTATAATGAATTTGTGATATAAAAAGAGAGGACAAAAATTTGTGAATCATACTGTCCACTTTTGAGTTTTTCTTTCAATATATTGAATAATTTGTCCACTTTCTTAACTTTCTATCCACCATTAAAAAGTTAAATAAAAAGAGAGCAAGGTGGACAAAAAAAGAGAAAGTTGGACAGAAATTAATGAATGTGGACAGAAAAGAGTAAGAGGGACATAAAGAGAGAAAGTTGATAAAATTGACAAAGAGGGACAGAAAGAGAGTAAGACAGACATAAAATGAGAAAGTTGGATGGAAATTAATGTAGATGGACAGAAAGAGATTAAGACGAACATAAAAGATCTTATTTTATATCATGCAGTATAGTGTAGTGAAATTACCTAGATCACCTGAAGGGGAAGACATTCAACCGAACTTATGCGCCAACGCTATATCCTATTCCTAACTTAGAAAGTCAAAGGTATCATTCTCCAGTATTCTGTCCATTTTAGTATGTTTCTGTCCACTTTTTTGACATTGTGTCCACATTTTCTGGTATATGTCCACATTTTGAAAATGTGTCCACATTTTGAAAATGTGTCCACATTTAAGAATATATGTCCAAAATTCAAAATATATGTCCACATTTCGGAGTATATGTCGATGTTTTCATGTAAATGTCCATATTTTCGAAAATATGTCCACCTTATGAAATACATGCTATTTTTGTTTCATTATTATCCAATGTTTATATTTTGATACTAGCTTATGTCTCACATAGATAACAGAGGAGACTATACAAATAAGACTTCTAATAACGAAGAAGCGTCGTGGGAGGAACAAGATAAGGCGAATCAACAATCGATTTGTGACATGCCCTGATTGTATGCAGTAGATGCCAGAGAGATGGACATAATCATCGTACTTCCAACGCTATATCCTATTCCCATTTGGACAAGTCAAAGGTATCATTCTCCAATATTCTGTCCACCTTAGTATGACTCTGTCCACTTTTTGACATTGTGTCCACATTTCGAGTATATCTCCACATTTTAGAATATTTGTCCACATTTAGGAATATATGTTCAAATTTCAGAATATATGTCCACATTTCAGAGTATGTCGATGTTTCCAAGTAAATGTCCACATATATGTCATTTTTATCTCATTACTATCCAATGTTTATACTTTGTTACTAACTAATGTCTCGCACAGGTAACGGAGATATTCTACAAAAGACCTCCAGTAATGAAGAAGTGTCATGGAAGAACAAGACAAGGCGTCAACAATCGATTTGTAACGTACCCGATTGTGCGCAGTAGACGCTAGAAGAAAGATGGACACAATCGTCGTACTTACAACGCTATATCCTATTCTCAATTTGGACAAGTCAAATGTATCGTTTTCCAATATTTTGTCCGCCTTAATATGATTATGTCCACTTTTTTAACATTGTGTCCGCATTTTCGGGTGTATTCCACATTTTGGAATATATATCCAAATATTTTGAATATATGTCCACGTTTCAGAGTATATGTCAACGTTTCCAAGTAAATATCCACATTTTTGAAAATATGTCTACCTCATGAAATATATGTCATTTTTGTTTCATTATTATCCAATATTTATACTTTGGTACTAAATTATGTCTCACATAGGTAACAAAGTAGACTCTACAAATAAGACTTCTTGTAACGAAGAAGCGTCATGGGAGGAACAAAATAAGATAAACCAACAACTGATTTGTGATGCACCTGATTGTGTGCAGTAGATGCCAGAAAGATGGACACAATCATCGTACTTGCAACGCTATATCCTATTCCCTATTTGAACAAGTCAAATGTATCATTCTCCAATATTATGTCCATCTTAGTATGATTCTGTCCACTTTTTTGACACTGTGTCCATATTTTCGGGTATATGTCCACATAATTGGAATATTTGTCTACATTTAGGAATACATGTCCAAATTTCAGAATATATGTCAACATTTCAGAGTATATGCCGACGTTTCTAAGTAAATGTTCACATTTTTGAAAATATATCCACTGTATGAAATATATGTCATTTTTGTCTCATTACCATCTAATGTTTATACTTTGGTACTAACTTATGTCTCACCCTGGTAACGGAGGATTATCTACAAATAAGACTTCCAGTAACGAAGAAGCGTCACGGGATAACAAGAAGGCGAGTCAACAATAGATTTGTGACGCGCCCAATTGTGTGAGTAGATGTCAGAAGATGAACACAATTATCGTACTTGCAATGTTATATCCTATTCCGATTTAGACAAGCCAAATGCATCGTTCTCCAATATTTTGTCCACCTTAGTATGATTATGTCCATTTTTTGGACATTGTGTTCACATTTTCGAGTATATGTTCATATTTTGGAATATTTGTCCACATTTAGTAATATATGTCCAAATTTTGGCATATATGTCCACATTTCAGAGTATATGTCAATATTTTCAAGTAAATGTCCACATTTTTGAAAATATGTCCACTTTATGAAATATATGTCATTTTTTTCTCATTACTACCCAATGTTTATACTTTGGTACTAATTTATGTCTCGTACAAATAACGGAAGAGACTCTACAAATAAGACATCTATTAACGAAAAAAGCATCGTGAAAGGAACTAGATAAGACGAATCAACAATCAATTCTAATGCGCCTGATTGTGCGCAGTAAATGACAAGAATTAATAAAAAAATAAACAAACAAATAAGTGAAAAAAATAAATATTCATATGTTAAATGATTTTTATTTTATAAACAATAGAGGTTAAATAGCTTATAAAAAAAATCATTATTATTTATTACATTTTAAAAATAATTAAATAATTTTTTTAAAATATTTTGACCAAGTTAACAAAAATTTTGAAGTGGACAAATAACAATTGAAGTGGATAGCAAAACAATTACTTCAAAAAATTTGAATTGAACAGCAAAATAATTAAAACAACTGTCATCAAAGATTTCATAGTATATCACGTGGGTCAATTAAAGGAGAAATGACAACACATGGGACAATTAAAGTAAGGTTAATATGGGCAATACGAATATACACAAGGCATTTATTGAGATGGGAATCTGCAAACAAAGGACACTTTGTCAAAGGACTTTTTGATCCGATTTTTTTTTCCAGGGAGTTTTGGACACAAATCAAACTCCCTGAAGACCTAAAAGCAATTTTCCCTAAATGTTTTTGTTGTGTTACCATAAATACTTTTCATTTTTTTTCTATTTCAAATAAATCAAGATTTTTTATGAAATCGACGAAAATAATCAATTAAAAGTAAACATTGTGTCGAATAAAATGGGATAGAAGATGACGTTCATAAGAAAATGTGTAAACAAAAAGAATTCAAGGGCACCAACCAAGGAAGAACACTAAAGATATAAATTAATCATTTTAGAAAAAACATAATTAATATTTTAATTAGGTTCATTAATAATCGGGATCTTCTTGATGTGCATAGAAAGAAATAGGGAACAAAATGATATTTAATTATAAATAGTGTTATTTTTGTGTTTAGCTAGATAAAAAAATGACTAATATGTTATAAATATTATAGCAAAATTGGGTAATCAATTTCAATGAGTTTAGTCAAACTGTTTCAATATTGGGTTGTGGGCTACTCCTTCTTCAAATTTTCAAAAAAGAATAATGTCACAACTCATATTTCTTCAAGAAGGTTAAAAAATTAACCCAACTTGGGACTAGCTAGATCTCTTCAAGGGTCAACTCATTTCTTTGAAGAATGGGTCAGAGTCCTAGTTATCTTGTTACACAAACTAACCTAGACCCATTGAGATTTTACCTCATTCATTTTAAGTTGCTGTAGTGCTTAAAATTTGACCCTCACAGGATGACGACATGTATCCTAATAACCAGGAACTTCCGTTACTCCGGAGCCATTCAGAACCCGCTTTTCTCCCCAAAGACTCTTTCCATCCGGACACTCCAATGCTCTCAGCCATCTCGGAGCTCTCCCCAGTCCGGAGACTTCAGCTCCGCACAAGACAACTTCGGCAGCATATCATGTTAATCTCATATGAAGGTGGCCCACTTAACCTAGATTATTAACATTGGATTCCTATTAAAGTTTGCTGATATTAAGGGTGCCCATATTAAAGTCACATTTATATAGTTAATTTGGTCACTTGAAATATTAAAGTATACCATGATGGAAAGGTTTATTTCAAGGGGGCTTATTTGCAAATGTGCGACCCACTTTTCTCCTCCCGCAAAGAAAACAAAACTTACGCTCATTCAGTTTTTGAGTACTCCATCAGAAAAGAAAAAGGAAGTTTTGTGAAGAGAAAAGGAGAGAGAAAAGAGGATCCTTTGCATTAGGGTTTGCAGATTCAAGAGAAGAGAATCAAGGGTTTCTTCTTCCATTCATCACAAGGATCTCCAACCTTCATCTCAATCAATGGCTTCAGGTATGTATCATGTATTAAATTATTTACATGAATTGATCTACTTCTTGAGTTGTATATGATTCTTTGATCCATGGCCTTTTATTCCGCATTACATTATCTTTTATTTCCAACATTTGGTATCAGAGCCATGATTAAAGAATCAATACATCTTGGATTTAGGAATTATGAAAAGTTAGGGTTTTGGTTTTCAATTCATAAAAAATCCAATTTTTGATCTTTTAATTGTAGAATTTGTAGAGGATTTAATAGCCCTAATTTCATGTTCAAATTCCTCTAATTATGCAATTAAATTGGAATCAAAATCAAAGGAATTGAAACCCTAATTTTTGATAATTTTGGAATTTAAATCGACTTAGCGAAACTGCTCATGAAAACAGTTTCGTCGACTATTAGTCGACTAATCCTATATAGTAGTCGACTAATCTCCTTTCCAGAAAGTTTGCAAGTCGCTGTTTGCCGCAGGAGTCGACTAGATTTTTAGTTGAATTTATGACTAGTCGACTAATTATGTTATAGTCGACTAATCATATTTCCTAGTCGACTAATTCGATGACCCGAGAATTGAGAACTTTCTGTTGGATTCAGGAGTCGACTAATTATATATATAGTCGACTTATAAAGTTTGTAGTCGACTTATAAAATAGGTATAGTCGACTAATTTTATTTTGTTCTAGTCGACTAGACCCAATATGTAGTCGACTAGTCTTGACCCTAGTCGACTAATCCTTTCTTGTAGTCGACTAATACTTGTTTAAATCAATCATTAAAGCATGTTACACATTTAAGCTATTGTGTTAATATAGATTGATGGTTGGTCAAGTTATGTATTGAGATATTATGGCTTTACTCAAATAAAAGGATTAGAGAATATTATTGGTTAGTTTGGTATTCATAAGGTTTATTGATTTAGTAGTTGCCAAAGTGACCTAGGTTAGTGAATCTTATGAATATACAACTACATAAAAGACTTGTCAATGTAAGTGACATTAGGGACAATAATATTCTCGATGGCGGTTCTAGTTAGGAGATTGGGACTGGCCCAAAGGAAAGTCTCTTTCAAATAATTATGAACCGGGGTAGGATAGTATAATTTATGTAACTTAGTGGTGTGGAATTGGATACCCAAAGGTAACAAGACTTACTATCTGAGTGACATAAATTATATTAGATCTACATAGGTGATAAAAGTTCTCACCTAAAGAGTGAACACTAGATATGCTTAGGTTTCACCCAAAGGAGAAATCAAAGTGATATCAATAGTTCATCTTAATTAAATTTAAAACTTGTATTGATTCGAGGCATTAATGTGAGCTTGTCCTATTATGTTTCAGTGAACGTCCCTACTTCCCTCCACACTCATGCCACTAGCATTCCGGCCTTGGACGGTACAAACTTCTCAGAATGGTTTGAACATGTACAGTTCACACTGGGTGTCCTAGACCTAGACATGGCCTTAATAGTTGATAAACCTGATGAAGTAACTGCTGAGAGTACAGCAGAACAGGTCAGCCATGCCAAAGCTTGGGAAAGGTCTAATAGGCTCAGTCTAATGTTCATAAAGATGACCATAGCTAATAACATCAAGACTTCACTCCCTCCTACAACTAAAGCATCTGAACTGTTAACTGCTGTCAAAGACCGATTTAAGTCAGCAGATAAGTCATTAGCTGGTACCTTAATGGCTGAACTTACCACCATGAAATATGATGGTAATAGAGGAGTTCAGCAACACATTCTGAACATGTCTGATAAGGCTGCTAAGCTAGGATCACTGGGTATGAAGGTTGATGAGTCCTTCTTGGTTCAATTTATCCTCAACTCACTTCCTTCACAGTTTGGGCCATTCAAGATCCACTACAATACTCATAAGGATAAGTGGAACTTGAATGAGCTAACTGGTATGTGTGTTCAAGAAGAGGTGAGACTGAGGCAAGAAGGACAGCACTCAGTGTTGGCAGTAACTTCAAGGGGTATCCATAAGAAAAGTAAATATGGAAGAGGTAAGAGATTTCCATCAAATAAAGGAAATGACCATGGGGAAAGTAGCCAAGGTCATAGAAAAGCTTTCACTGTCAAATGCTACTTCTGTGGCAGAAAAGGACATGTGAAGAAGGACTGCAACAAGAGGAAAGCTTGGTTCGAAAAGAAAGGTACATATCTTTCTTTTGTATGTTATGAATCAAATCTTGCTGAAGTTCCTTCTAATACTTGGTGGATAGACTCTGGAGCCACAACTCATATAACTAATTCAATGCAGGGATTCCTTACAACCAGGAAACCGAAGGAAAGTGAGAGATTCGTCTTTATGGGGAACCGTCTCAAAGTGGAGGTCGAATATGTTGGTGTTTATCGACTGATCTTAGAGACGGGACATCAGATGGATCTTGAGGATACTTTTTATGTACCTTCAATTTCAAGAAACTTAATGTCTTTATCCAAATTAGATGTTTTTGGATATTCTGTTTTGTTTCATTGTGGAAAACTCTCTTTAGTGTATAATTCAATTCCGGTTGGACATGGAATTTTATGTGATGGTTTATATAAAATTTCATTGAATGATGAGTTTGCACAATCTTTATTATCCCTGCATTCGAATGTTGGTATTAAACGTGGCTTAATTAATGAAAAATCCTCAATCTTGTGGCATAGACGACTGGGGCATATCTCCAGGGATAGAATAATAAGATTAGTGAAGACTGGGATTTTGGATAACCTAGACTTCACTGATTTTGATGTGTGTGTGGATTGTATTAAAGGAAAACAAACCAAACACACTAAGAAAGGTGCCACAAGAAGTAAAGAACTCCTTGAAATAATTCATACAGATATATGCGGACCACTCTCCATTCCATGTTTTACTGGAGAGAGGTATTTCATTACCTTTATAGATGATCTATCACGTTATGGTTATGTTTATCTAATAAATGAAAAGTCTCAGGCTGTTGACATAATAGAGGTGTTCATTACAGAAGTCGAGAGACAATTAGATAGAAAGGTTAAAATCATTAGATCAGATAGAGGTGGTGAATTTTATGGTAGATATGATGAGTCAGGACAACATCCTGGTCCATTTGCCAAATTTCTAGAAAAGCGTGGCATTTGTGCTCAATACACAATGCCAGGTACGCCTCAGCAGAACGGTGTTGCTGAGAGGCGGAACCGAACTCTTATGGATATGGTTAGGAGCATGATGAGCTTCTCAAATGTACCCAATTCATTGTGGAATGAGGCCTTAAAGACTGCTATGTATATCTTGAACAGGGTTCCTAGTAAGGCTGTTCCAACAACTCCTTTCGAGTTGTGGACTGGTAGGAAACCTAGTTTAAGACACTTACATGTTTGGGGTTGTCCAGCAGAGGCTAGAATATATAATCCACAAGAAAAGAAATTAGACTTAAAAACAATATCTGGGTATTTCATTGGTTATCCAGATAAGTCTAAGGGATACAAATTTATTGTCCTAACCATAGTACAAGAATAGTTGAAACTGGTAATGCCAGATTCCTGGAAAATGGTAAAATTAGTGGGAGTGCTGAACCAAGAAAGGTAGATCTTGAAGTGGTAAGGGTTAATATCCCAATGACCTTTCCTTCAAGAGAGATTGTTGTACCTCAGCTTAATCATCAAGTTGAGATTCCAGAACAACAAGTTAATGTTGGTTCACCACTCCATGAGGATATTCCCATTGAAAATATAGTAGAACCACCACAACCGGCAGCTTTGAGAAGATCTCAAAGGGAAAGAAGATCTGCCATTTCAGATGATTATGTGGTGTATCTACAGGAATCTGACTATGATATTGGGATAAATAAAGATCCAGTTTCATTTTCACAAGCCATAGAATGCAATGATTCTAGTAAATGGGTTGATGCTATGAAAGATGAGTTGAAATCAATGGACCAAAATCAAGTCTGGGATCTCGTTGAATTGCCTTATAATTGTAAGAGAGTCGGGTGTAAATGGGTCTTTAAGACCAAGCGCGACTCTAAGGCAATATCGAACGATATAAGGCTAGACTTGTGGCCAAAGGTTTCACTCAGAAGGAAGGCATTGACTATACAGAGACCTTCTCTCCAGTATCAAAGAAGGATTCTCTTAGAATCATTATGGCACTTGTAGCTCATTATGATTTGGAGTTACATCAAATGGATGTGAAAACTGCTTTTCTTAATGGAGATTTGGATGAGGATATCTACATGGAGCAACCTGAAGGGTTCGCAATTAAAGAACAAGAACACTTGGCTTGTAAATTAAAGAAATCTATATATGGACTTAAACAAGCTTCCAGGCAATGGTATATAAAGTTTAATGATACCATTACCTCTTTTGGATTTACAGAAAACACTGTTGATCAGTGTATATATCTAAAGATCAGTGGGAGCAAGTTTATTTTCTTGGTTCTGTATGTAGATGACATCTTATTAGCCAGTAGTGATCTTGGTTTGCTGTATGAAACTAAAAGTTATCTAACCAAGAACTTTCAGATGGTTGATATGGGTGAGGCAAATTATGTTATTGGCATAGAGATCTTCAGGGATAGATCTCGAGGATTGCTAGGATTGTCTCAGAAAGGATATATCAATCGAGTCTTGGAAAGATTTCATATGGAAATGTGTTCAGTCAGTCCTGCACCCATTAAGAAGGGTGACAGATTAAGTGGTAGCCAGTGTCCCAGAAATGACTTAGAAAAGGGTCAAATGCAGACAGTTCCGTATGCATCAGCTGTTGGGAGCTTGATGTATGCAAGCACTTGTACCAGGCCAGATATCAGCTTTGCTGTTGGGATGTTGGAAGATACCAGAGCAATCCAGGAATGGAGCACTGGAAGTTAGCTAAGAAGGTTATGCGGTATCTTCAAGGGACGAAGGACCATATGCTCACATATAGGAGATCTGATCAGTTGGAGGTGATCGGCTATTCAGACTCAGATTTTGGTGGTTGCCCAGATAGCAGGAAGTCTACTTCAGGCTTCATTTTCTTGCTAGCAGGTGGGGCAATCTCGTGGAAGAGTGTGAAGCAGTCCATTATTGCTTCATCCACGATGGAGGCTGAGTTTATAGCATGTTTTGAAGCCTCGAATCATGCATTATGGTTAAGGAATTTCATCTCAGCACTTGGTGTGGTTGACTCTATTGCCAAGCCGCTGACGATATATTGTGACAATACAGCAGCCGTATTTTTCTCTAAGAATGGTAAGTACTCTAATGGTTCTAGACACATAGAACTTAAGTACTTGGTGGTTAGAGAAAGAGTTGAGAAACAAAAGGTGTCAATTGTAAGTATAAGTACCACTTTAATGGTTGCTGATCCAATGACAAAGGGATTGCCTCCAAAGACATTCAAGGAACATGTTGTAAGAATGGGTCTTTTGGGCAATCTGTAAATGTGTTTTTGGTACTTATGTAATTGACATTATTGTACAAATAAAAGTTTGTTTCTGTGTTTCCTGTTATCCAATTATGTGTGCGCATATTATGTATGGATGTATGTTAAACAGGAAATGTCTTTACAAGACAATTACAGGGGTCATTTTGGTTATGGACTCAATTAGTAAGGGTTATTAATGTTGTGGTACATAGAAGGGAGTATGACGTTGATGTTGTATAACCGCTATGACTCGCATTAGTAGTCCAAGCTAATTGCAGTATTACAGTTTTACATATTTGGGCTTATCAGTTGTTATTTTTAAAATTCGTGCACGTGTCAATGTTTTTCAGTATGGAATCCAATGGAGTCAAAATATTTGAAAAATGGGTCTTTACTTTTATTTTGTTTTCTAAAGTTTTTAACCTAATCGGTTAGTGGCCCAAGTGGGAGAATGTTAATCTCATATGAAGGTGGCCCACTTAACCTAGATTATTAACATTGGATTCCTATTAAAGTTTGCTGATATTAAGGGTGCCCATATTAAAGTCACATTTATATAGTTAATTTGGTCACTTGAAATATTAAAGTATACCATGATGGAAAGGTTTATTTCAAGGGGCTTATTTGCAAATGTGCGACCCACTTTTCTCCTCCCGCAAAGAACAAAACTTACGCTCATTCAGTTTTTGAGTACTCCATCAGAAAAGAAAAAGGAAGTTTTGTGAAGAGAAAAGGAGAGAGAAAAGAGGATCCTTTGCATTAGGGTTTGCAGATTCAAGAGAAGAGAATCAAGTTTCTTCTTCCATTCATCACAAGGATCTCCAACCTTCATCTCAATCAATGGCTTCAGGTATGTATCATGTATTAAATTATTTACATGAATTGATCTACTTCTTGAGTTGTATATGATTCTTTGATCCATGGCCTTTTATTCCGCATTACATTATCTTTTATTTCCAACAATCATTTCTGATCTCCACCTTCATTCACACTACGACAACAGATCATTCCTGATTTTTGTCTTCAGTTACGCTATCTGAGCTTCCTCCTCGTTCATAACGTGAAACACCCTCCAGCCTGAGCAGTGATAGACAAAGACGGGTATCTCTGCATGCAATCCCAACAATCAAGCTCCAATTATCATGGCCTTAACAACAAATTTACACGTGTAGATCATGTGGTTATAAGGATCACGTCTGTACCATCTACCATCATGTACGCAGATCAGATCAAGTATAAATAGACATTCTCCTCCAGCAAGAAGGGGGACTCTTTTTTCCTTTTAAGGAAAAACCTAGCACAAAGACTCTCGCCTACAATCTCTGTAAATTATGTAACCAGTGGATTCTTCTCCTCCTCCACTTCGTTTTTTTCCGATTTAGAATTTCACGTAAAATCTTGTGTGTTTTTTTTTTTTTGTTATGTTTTATTTTTACTCACACACTCCCCTCTTTCCTATTCTCGTTTGTGATGAGGATCGGTCCGATCGCTCGCGACGGAAAATTTCCAACACACTAGCAAAAAATAAAAACTTCATTTTTTGTTTGGTTTACAGCCCAAGACTCAACTCAAGGACTTGGTAATTCAAACTGCTCTCAGATTTCACATGGAAGGTAGACCAATCCCTAATAGAAATAGCTAGCTATGACCAAGTGCTCGTCAACCTCGTCAAAAGTCACAATTTTTCTCTCTACAATCCCTATCCTCACTCCCTCTTATCTTAATCCACTCCCAGTCTACCGGTCTAAAGGCAATCTAAGTTTACTTCATGATTTCAGAAACCAGGAGTGACAATATAATTCTTTTAAAGTGCAATTAATTAAGTTCAAGACCGACTCTCGCGTTTGCCAACCGCGTCGATTTTTAACAAGTATTCAAACTTCAACGGTCAATGTTCAATTTCCCCCCAAAACTCTCACAAGTATAAACCCTCCCCCAACTCCTTTCTGTTCTTCAAACAAATTCTCACTAAGCCTCAAACCAACACAAGAACAAGTCTATCATCGTCAGAAGGCTCTCTTCTACTCTTTCCTCTCCATGGGCTCAAAATTGAGCCTCTTCAAGACACGCCAGAAGCTCGCGATCCCGACCGACTTCCGTTGCCCGATCTCACTCGACTTGATGAAGGATCCGGTCACGCTCTCCACCGGAATCACCTACGATCGCCAGAGCATCGAGACGTGGCTCGATGCTAACAACAACAGGACCTGCCCGGTCACAAACCAACTCTTGACTAGCTTAGATGCTACCCCTAACCATGCCATCCGAAAAATGATACAAGATTGGTGCGTAGCTAACAAGTCTCTAGGAATTGAGCGAATTCCGACACCCCGTGCGCCCGTGACACCGACACAGGTCTTTGACATCCTCGCTGAGATTGAACTGGCCAGCTGGCAGAAGGACAGGGCCCAAGTTCTTGAGGTAGTGGGCAAAATCAAGAAATTAACCGAGGAGAGCGAGCGGAACCGGAGTTGCATTTCGTCGAACGGTTGTGCCAAGGTTCTTGCAATGGCGTTTTCGCGATTAGCTGGTGATAATTCGGTCTGCGCCGAAGTTCTATCAGCATTGACGAGCATGTTTCCGCTCGATGGAGAAACCCGCAGGCAAATTGGGGCACCAGATGCATTGAAATCGATGGTGTCGATCTTGACACACGGAGATTTGGCTGCAAGGTTAAATGCCGTGTTGGTGATCAAAGAACTCGTCTCTGATAAAGAACAGGCCGCAGTCATAGCGGAGACCGAGGGATTGATCGAAGCGATTGCGAAGCTCATCAATGAGCCAATTTCACCGCGAACAACGAAAGCCTCTCTTGTTGCTGCTTACTACTTGGTCTCATCCAGCTCTCAAGCCATTTCAAGATTTGTGGATTTGGGTCTAGTCTCGTTGCTACTAGAAATCGTTGTCGATGCAGAGAAGAGCATTTGCGAGAAGGCTTTGGGGGTGTTGAATGGAATTCTCAGCAATGAGAAAGGGAGGGAGATGGCCTATGTTCACGCACTGACGATGCCGGTGTTAGTCAAGAAGATACTCAGAGTTTCGGACATGGCAACCAAGTTCGCGGTCTCGGCCCTCTGGAAGCTCTGCAAGAATTGCGATGAGGAGAAAAGGAGGAGTTTGGCTGAGGCTGCTCTCAGTGTGGGAGCATTTCAGAAGCTGTTGTTGTTACTGCAGTTGGGATGCAGCGAGGGGAGTAGAGAGAGAGCCAGTGAGTTGTTGAAGATGCTAAATGCTTGGAGAGGAAAGGAGTTCGGTTCATGTGTGTGAGTGACACACATATAATAAGAAGGCCAATCTGACGTTGGTACGTATATTGATCCTCTTATAATATGTTATGTGTGAACCTAACACACATTATAAGATATTATGAGAGTTTCTATTCACGTGCCAACGCCAGATTTACTCTTTTACTGTATGTGTGTGTGACTCACACACATGAACCGAATCTAGAGGAAAGGGGGAATGCATTGAGTCTGTTGATTTCAAGGGGCTCAAAAGGATTTTTTGAGTGGTTAGATTTAGAGAACAGAGAAATTGACAGAGTAAATTAAATTTTTAATGTACTAAGATACATGGAAGTCTCTGAAATACGAAAAGTCCATTCTTTTTCCTGTTAATATTTATAATTCACATAACTTTAAATATCTCGATCTACCCAAGTACAGCAGGGCAGAGGATGTCGATTGATTTCTCTCAGATTCTGTGATCGAGTGGCTTCAATCATCAGGTCTGATGCTATGGCCATCCTTTTCTTATAGTCCTAACTTCGTAAAGACTTAAGACTTAAACTATGACTCAAATTTTGTTCAGTGATCAGAGGGGTTTCAGTACTACTAAGATTATAACTCATAATATTGTTAAAACTGTAAGAATCTAGATATTATAATTTAGGACTCTACAACTAAACTTATCTATTATATTTAGCTTTCCTCCTCAAATCAAGATGGTATAATATCGAGAGTTTGTCTAATTAAAAATGTATAATAAATATTGAAACTATTGAATTGTTAAAAATAAATACTAAATTACTGATATCGATGTCAAACTATTGAATTAATAATGCCAATATTAATGTTGCAAACTAAACCAAACTGAATTTTGAGTCGAATTAATAAATGAACCTTAGACTTAGAAAACTACACGAAAGAATCATATTCATCTCTTTGAATGGGGTTAGAATTTTAGAGCTTTCCAAGCTTAGTACAAGAGAAGGTCTTGGAGATCTCTCTTCCTAGTAGATTAAGAGTTTTATAGATTCCTAGACTCAATACAAGAGGAGTCTTTTAGATTCTCAAGTCCAGTGTAAGAGATCTTAGAGATACCCAAATGTAGTAACTGTTGGAATATGAAGAATATATATGTGAATCTTTGAATTGAATTACGGCGAGATCCGTTGATCGAATCAATTGGATGATGGTTGGAGTGTGTTCTCCTTCCATAGGGGATGAACGTGGTATATTCACATGTTCAATTCCGACTTCGAATGAATGAGATATTCAAGTCTAAAGATTGCCTAATTTAAAGCCAAAATGGGACTAAAGGTAGCTAAAAGCATTTAGTCCCACATTGGCCATGGGATGGAAGTTCGTAGTGTTTAAATGGAGAAAATTGAGAACAAAGGGCGTGTCCTTTGAGTACTTGAAGTTTTCGCGCGCGATTGGGAGGAAACCATGCCCGCTCATGCACGCGCGCCGCCGCTGGCGGCGGCGGCGGCGGCGGGCCTGCCGGGCTCGGGTTCCCTACCCGGCCTGGTTCTTTTTGAATCAGGTCTCAAGGGTATGGGTTGCGAGCATACCCGCTTCGCTATCCGAACCGGCCCGCAAACGGACCCGCTCCGCTATCCGAATCCGAACCGCCCCACCAACGGACCCGCTCCGCGTTAGTTGGACAACCAACAGTTGCGATTGTTGGGTCGAACCATTACAACGGTTCAGACCGAACCGTTGCAACATTTCGTTGGGTTCGGACCGTTGGCCCCTCCTGGAGCGCTATAAATAGCGCTCCGAATTCTCAATTAAACACAACAACAGCAGCAAGACTTCTAAAGGAGATTCTCTCTCTCTCTCTCTCTCTCTCACAGTCTTGAAGTGACTTCCAAAAGGGAAGTGAAAAATCAGTAACTCGGTTTTCGAAGCGGCTTCCAAAAGAGATTCTGCAAAATTCGTTCTGAAAGAAGGCTAAGAAAATTCAACAGATTCTTTAATAGAATTGTTGTCTGAATCTGTGACTTTCAAAGAAGAATATTCTTCAACCTTCCTTCTTCCTCTACAGTGGGTGCTCCTCCAAAGTAAAGGCAAATATTCTCCCGAAATTTGTCTTTGTCTCGCTACTTCAACAATCCTGTGAAGGTACTGGTTAACTACGGTTCGACCGTACGGTAATTTGGTAGTGCTATCAAAATACCGTGAAGGAGTGTTGTATCTTAGGAGACCAGTGTCCAGTAACCCGTTAGCACCAGTGCGGGGGACGTAATTGTCTTAAGGAGATTCGCTTTAAGCGTACCTCACTCCAAGTACTGTATAAGTGAATTAATTTCTTTATACAGGGGATATACTGATATTCAGTATATTGAGACTGATTTATATCAGTCTAATTGGTGTTTAACCAAGGAAGAAAATTGAAAGGTGGTTCTTAAATTAAGGAACGTTCTATTGAACGGAAAACCTCCCACCTGATATTTGCCGACCTGGCCAATTAGATTGTTGATATTTCAGTGATATTGATTAGTTGTCAGATTGATCCCAGAATCCAACAATCTTAAGACAATTATGTATTGAAGTTTCTTACTTCTATTCTACTTGAATCTACAGAAAATGTCTGAGACTAATCAAGATAGCTCTAGCAAGGCACCAAACATGCTGCTACAAGCTTTGATGCCTGCTCCACTTCCTAACCCGAAGCCGGAGAAGCCAGAAAAATTTGACGGCACAGAATTCAAGAGGTGGCAACAGAAGATGCTCTTCTACTTGACCACTCTTCATCTGGCCAGATTCCTGCAAGAAGATCCACCAGAGCCCGCAACTGATGCATGGACTCAATGTGACTTCCTTTGCCGAAATTATATTTTAAATGGACTGGATGACTCTCTTTACAATATCTACAGTCCTATCACAACGGCAAGAAGTTATGGGCTAGTCTTGACAAGAAGTACAAGACTGAGGATGCTGGTACCAAGAAGTTCGTCGTAGGACGATTTCTGGAGTACAAAATGGTGGACAGCATGACTGTAATCAGTCAGGTGCAAGAGTCCCAACTTATCTTGCACGAGATAGAAGCCGAAGGTATGATTCTACCTGAAACCTTTCAGGTTGCTACTATCGTGGAGAAACTCCCACCTGCGTGGAGAGATTTCAAGAACTACCTGAAGCACAAACGAAAGGAGCTGAAGTTGGAAGATCTCATTGTGAGGCTTCGAATCGAGGAGGACAACAGAAAGTCCGAGAAAAGGAGCAGTAAGAACTCCTATGAAGCAAAAGCCAATGTGATCGAAGACTCAAAGGGGAAAGCGTCTACTTCTAAAGACTTAAAGCGGAAGAAGACTTCCCAGGGGTACAAAGACAAGGTCCAAGAAGGCAAGAACATGCGCTTCAAGGGAACCTGCTACATCTGCAACAAAGAAGGGCATAAGGCGAATGAATGTCGCAGCCTTCTCAAAAAGAATAAGAAAAGCCATCCACAGGAAAACTTGACCGACCATGAGTCGCTAAGCCTTTCAGCTGTGGTGTCAGAAATGAATCTGACAACCAACAATAAGGATTGGTGGGTAGACACTGGGGCTACTCGGCACATCTACTCTGAGAAATTATTATTCTCTGAATATCAAATATTAGAGCAAGATGAGCAACTATTCATGGGAAACTCAGCCGTCTCAAAGGTTGAAGGAAAAGGCAAGGTCATCCTGAAGTGGACATCTGGAAAAGAGCTTACTCTGAACGAGGTGCTACATGTTCCAGATATCCGCAAGAATTTGATCTCCGGATCAATACTTAGTAAGAAAGGATTTAGAATGGTTTTTGAATCAGATAAATTTGTACTTATTAAGGGAGAGATGTATGTAGGAAAGGGTTATCTTGTTGATGGACTTTTTAAAGCCAATGTTGCAGTGGTAGATAAAAAGTTTGTGTATTTGTACCCGAAGCTTATAAATAAAGAAAAATCTTCTGTTTATTTGCTTGAGTCTCCTATTTTATAGCATGCTAGATTAGGGCATGTAAATTACAAGTCTTTAAAGAACTTGTCTAATTTAGATATATTCCTAAACTCAACTTGGAAGAAATTCGCAAGTGTGAGATTTGTGTTCAGGCCAAGTTAGCGAAAATTTTATTTCACTCAATTGATCGAAATACAGAACCTTTAGGGTTAATTCATAGCGATCTGTGTGACTTGAAGTTTATGCAAACTAGAGACGGTAAAAAGTATTTTATTACTTTTATTGATGACTGTACAAGATACTGTTATGTGTATCTTTTAAACAGTAAGGATGAGGCAATAAATATGTTTATAACATATAAAGCCGAAGTTGAGAATCAACTCAATAAGAAAATCAAGATTCTAAAATCCGATAGAGGCGGAGAATATGAATCAAATGATTTTAGTGAGTTATGTGCTAAATTTGGTATAATCCATCAAACAACAGCACCATATACTCCTCAGCAAAATGGAATCGCTGAACGGAAGAACAGAACTTTGAAGGAGATGGTCAATTTCATGCTCGTAAGTTCTGGAGCTCCGCGGAACTTGTGGGGGGAAGCTCTGTTAACTGTAAATTATATTCTAAACAGAGTATCCCACAAGAAACTTGGTCTTATACCATTCGAGTTATGACATAGAAGGACACCTTCCTACCATTACCTCAAAATGTGGGGGTGCCTTGCAAAGGTGCTAGTACCATTACCTAAAAAGACTAAGTTGGGAGCAAAAACTATGGACTGCATATTCATAGGCTATGCCTTGAATAGTAGTGCCTACAGATTTCTGGTTCATAAATCAGAGATACCAGATATTCATGTAAACATGATTATCGAATCTAGAGATGTTGTGTTCTTTGAAGACATCTTTCTATGCAAACGGGAAGCATATAAGACTTCTGGGAAAAGAACACACGAGATGGCGTTCAGAGACGAAAGCCCCGAGGAACCAATTGTTAATGCGAAAATTAAACCAAGAAGAAGTCAGAGATCTAGAATCTCAAAATCTTTTGGTCCAGATTTCATAGCATACGCTATTGAAAGCGAGCCTCAAACATTTAAAGAGGCTATGTCAACCCCAGAAGTACAAAATGTTATATACAATGATAAGTCTAGATATATTCATCGTAGATATAATACTGTGAAGCAGTTGCTCTCAAATGGAATTATCTCTATTGACTTTGTCTCGTCAAAAGATAATTTAGCGGATCCGCTTACTAAAGGTTTAAGTGGAGAGCGTATAAACTGCGCATCGAGGGGAATGGGTCTAAAAGCCTAACCTTACTGAGTCAGCTTAATGGAAACCTTACTTAGCGACTGGAGATCCCACGGACTAAGTTCAAGAGGAAAAACTAGTTATGATTGACTCAGCAAGTAAGCACTTGGGAGCTTGACTCCAATCCATTCCTAAGGTGCACATAAGTGATTTTCTACAAGTGGATTAAGGATAAGCTTAACGCTTTTAATGATGCCCATAACTTGTTACTAAACAAGTGGAGTAAAGTAGACTACTTTTAATAGGACGATCACCTATGTGAGTATAGAGTTGGGTCGGTTCTTTAGGAATTTCTATGGAGGCTGTTATTCCCTAAAAATACTCTCTGAAACTAAGAATGTCCAGGGTCAAAACGGACACAACCAAGAACTAAAGTTGATTTGGAAAGTCACTGTGTGAAGCTTGTTGACTTGGCTTACACTAATGGCTAACTGTTCAAGACCTATTTCACTGATTAGCCAGTAAGTCCGATAAAACTTTCGCTATGAAAGATTCAAGACCTAGTTCACCTATCCTGATGCAGTTTCTTTTCTAAAGTACCTTTCACAATAGAGTCAGTCTCTTGTGTGTCACTTCCTTGAATCTCCATTCATTGTGGGGGATTGTTGGAATATGAAGAATATATATGTGAATCTTTGAATTGAATTACAGCGAGATCCGTTGATCGAATCAATTGGATGATGGTTGGAATGTGTTCTTCTTCCATAGGGGATGAACGTGGTATATTCACATGTTCAATTCCGACTTCGAATGAATGAGATATTCAAGTCTAAAGATTGCCTAATTCAAAGCCAAAATGGGACTAAAGGTAGCTAAAAGCATTTAGTCCCAAATTGGCTATGGGATGGAAGTTCATAGTGTTTAAATAGAGAAAATTGAGAACAAAGGGCGTGCCCTTTGGGTACTTGGAGTTTTCATGCGCGATTGGGAGGAAACCATGCCCGCTCATGCACGCGTGCCGCCGCTGGCGGCAGCGGCGGTCGGCCGGCCGGAGCCGGGCTCGGGTCTGGGTCTGGGTCTGGGTTCGGGTTCCTACCCGGCCTGGTTCTTTTTGAATCAGGTCTCATGGGTATGGGTTGCGAGCATACCCGCTCCGCTATCCGAACCGGCCCGCCAACGGACCCGCTCCGCTATCCGAATCTGAACCGCCCCGCCAACGGACCCGCTCCGCGTCAGTTGGACAGCCAACAGTTGCGATTGTTGGGTCGAACCATTGCAACGGTTCAGACCGAACCATTGCAACTTTTCGTTGGGTTCGGAACCGTTGGCCCCTCCTGGAGCGCTATAAATAGCGCTCCGAATTCTCAATTAAGCACAACACCAAGAACAACAACAGCAAGACTTCTAAAGGAGATTCTCTCTCTCTCTCTCAGTCTTGAAGTGACTTCCAAAAGGAAAGTGGGAAATCAGTAACTCGGTTTCCGAAGCAGCTTCCAAAAGAGATTCTGCAAAATTCGTTCTGAAAGAAGGCTCAGAAAATTTAACAGATTCTTTAATAGAATTGTTGTCTGAATCTGGGACTTCCAAAGAAGAATATTCTTCAACCTTCCTTCTTCCTCTACAGTGGGTGCTCCTCCAAAGTAAAGGCAAATATTCTCCCGAAATTTGTCTTTGTCCCACTGCTTCAACAATTCTGTGAAGGTACTGGTTAACTACGGTTCGACCGTACGGTGATTTGGTAGTGCTATCCAAATACCGTGAAGGAGTGTTGTATCTTGGGAGACCAGCGTCCAGTAACCCAATAGCATCGGTATGGGGGACGTAATTGTCTTAAGGAGATTCGCTTTAAGCGTACCTCACTCCAAGTACTGTATAAGTGAATTAATTTCTTTATACAGGGGATATACTGATATTCAGTATATTGAGACTGATTTATATCAGTCTAATTGGTGTTTAACCAAGGAAGGAAATTGAAAGGTGGTTTTTAAATTAAGGAACGTTCTATTGAACGGAAAACCTCCCACCTGATATTTGCCGACCTGGCCAATCAGATTGTTGATATTTAAGTGATATTGATTAGTTGACAGATTGATCCCAGAATCCAACAGTAACTAGCAAATCTAGGTATAATCAGATGAATAGAATCCATCAACAAATCAAAATGCTCAAAGTCATAGGAATTCAATCTTAAATAACCAAAATCGATACATATATAAACTATATATGACCCAAACAATTTCAATTATCGAATTGCTAGATTTTCAGCCTATCTTTATTTTGGTGCGAGTGTGGTGGATAAACACTGGCTCACCGTGGATCGGCTCACCACAAGCGAAGTTTGGGCACTTTTCGAGGATGCTACCTGTCAGAGCACACACGAGAAGGACACCTTTCAGCTTAGGAGCATCCGTGTGATGCCGGCCTAACACCTCAGGTGTAAGAATCAGTAGTCGGAATAAAAAGGTGGATGGACCGAGAAGAGGATTACTGCTGGTGTGTAATGGTGGACTGTAACAGAAAAATTTCCAGTGTATTAGATGGACTAGCATAGGGAAACTGCTAGTGTGGTGAAATGGTGAACTGGAACATGGAAGTTTCTGGTGTAGTGTTGGGGAGTGTGTGTATGCTCTGAAAATTAGAGAAGTGATCGATCCCCCTCTCTTAGGAGAAAAAGGATCATATGTACTTGACATGAATGCTGGCGTGGATGTGAAATTGGCGGATGGTTGTAACTGCATGATCTGCACGTGCTGAATTTGTTGTAACGTTAGTAATCATTAGAGCTAGTTAGTCGAGATAGCATGTCGGGGAGTCTGCTACCATGTATGACCACCCGCTTTGATGTAGGGGTGTTTCACGTATTCAGCATGGGGAGGATGGTGCTGCATATAAATGGCAGGTAGAGATTTCTGTGAGCTATTATTGAGAGCCTCAGATTCGAAGTTGAAGACTTTGGCTGTGGAGGGTTCCAGAGTGATAAAGCCTTTAGAGTGGCAGATATGATTCTGAATTTGGGTTTCTTCGGAACGCAAGTCGCCCCGAGAAGGCCAGTAGAGGCGGAGGATCCAGGTTGGATTCAGAAACCTATTGATGTCTCGAGAAAAACTCTTGCTAGTTTAGACACATGTCATCATCGTGGCCGTGATCAAATTTTGATCACCACAGATGCTCCCGCTTTCTTGCTTGTCAGAGCCTGCAGAAGGAAGGTCTAGGAAGTGAAGTTGGTTGGAGGGAGTCTTTTAATGGTGGCAGGACCGAGGTGTTCGGATCTGGATCATTTGTATTTATTTTCAAAAAAAATGTAAACATAGATATATAAAAGGGATTTGTATTACTCTTGTTAGAAATAATAAATATATTTAATGGGATGTATTTGGAATGGAAAGATTTTTGGAATTGAAATATCTATATTCTTCAGAATTGAAATGGTTGTCTGAATCTTGTTTGGTTTGTTTATACCATTGGCTTTTGGAATTGATATGACCATGCCTCTTCGGAGTGATGATCTCTATCTCTGGTATTGTTGGTTGGATATGGAGTGATTTGGCGAATTTTACACTGTTGTTTCCTAGTGGGGGAGATCTTATCAGTGAGACCTGCAAACTTCGGAGGGCTTTGAGAGGGAAAATCCTGCAGTAGAGTGGGAATCCGAGTTGGGGACACTCCTACAACGGAGAGTTTCGATCGCCCATAGGCTAACCAAGATGGAACCCGTAGGCTAGTGCTTGCGGTTCCAAGTCCGAGTAGAAGACACTTCCACAATGAAACATACAAGCATTTTGGATCTGATGGGGGACACTCCCATCAGCAAGACAGGGACTCCGAGCGGGGAATACTTCCACAACATGGGGTTTCAATTGCTTGTAAGCTAATCGAGATCGATTCCGTAGGCTGGTGCTTGTGTTACCACCTCCGAGTGGGGGACACTCCCACAACGGAATGTACAAGCATTTGAAATTCTGATGGGGGACGCTCCCATCAGCTAGGGAAAGGAGGATGCGCACACAAACATGCAATGGAACATCTTAAATCAATTATAATGTAATAAAAGTCAATATAAACATAATAGGGAAACTAATCAATTCCCTTTCCTAAGAGAAGAAGGATCATATGTACTTGACATGAATGTTGGCGTGGAGACGGAATTGGCAGATGGTTATAAATGCACAATTTGCACGTGCTGAATTTATTTAATGTCAGTGATCACTGCGCTGGTTAGTCGGGATTGCATACCGCGAAATCCGCTGCCATGTATGTCTGCCCACTTTAATATAGGGGTGTTACATGTATTCAACGTGAGGAGGATGGTGCTGTGTATAAACGACATACAGAGATTTCGGTAGGCTGTTGTTGAAAGCCTCAGACTCGGAGTTGGAGACTTTGGCTATGGAGGGTTTCAGAGTGATAAAGCCTTCGGAGTGGCGGATATAGTTTCATATTTGGGTTTCTTCATAACAGGGGTAGCCCTGGGAAGGCCAGGAGAGGCAGAGGATCAAGGATGGATTCAGGGACCTGTGAATGTCTCGAGAAAAACTCTTGGTAATTTGGACACGTGTCATCATCATGGCCATGATCAAATTTTAACCACTACATATGCCTCCTTCCTCTCTTGTCGGAGCCTACGGAAGGAAAGTCGGGGAAGCGAAGTTGGCTGGTGGGGGTCTTTTAACGGTTGCAGGACCGAAGTGCTCGGATCTGAATCATCTGTATTTCTTTTCAAAAAAATATAAACACAGATATGTAAAAGGGATTTGTTTTACTCTTGTCAGATATAATCAAATATATGTAATGAGATGTATTTGTAATGGAAAGATTTTTGGAATAGAAATATGTATATTCTTCAGAATTAAAATGGTTATCTGGATCTTGCCTGATTTGTTTTTACCATTGGCTTTTGAAATTGATATGATCATGCCTCTTCGGAGTGCTGATCTCTATCTCTGTTATGATTGGTTGGATATGGAGTGGTTTAGTAAGTTTTACGTTATTATTTTCTAGTGGGGGCAATCCCATCAGCGAGATCTGCAAACTTCAGAGGGATCTGAGAGGGAAAATTCCTATAGTAAAGTAAGGACTCCGAAAGGGGACACTCCCATAATAAAGGGTTTCAATTGCCTGTGGGCTAACCGAGATGGAGCCCTAGGCTGGTGCTTACAATCCCAACTTTGAGTGGGGGATACTACCACAATGGGACGTACAAGCATTTGGAATTCTGATGGGGGACACTCCCATTAGCGAGGGGAAGGAGGATGCGTACACAAGCATGCAATGGAATATCTTAAATCAGTTATAAATATAATGAAAGTCAATATAAGCGTAACAGAGTGGATTAACAAAATTATGTACACTTAGCTTCTAATCGCACGAAACCGGTACGTTGAGGGAATAATTTAAACAAAAAAATTCCCATATATATACCCTATGTCGTGTACATTTATAGGCTAAATATATATAATCCATGTTAATCTAAGACAAACAGTACATGCACGCATATGCAAAGACTATGTTATTAGAATTAAAGTGGTTTGTGTTCGGATAATACCTGACGATCATACTTTTCTGAAGTGTTTAATATGTACCTCCGGTAAGGTCAGTTGATTTGGAGTGTTTTGGTAAGCCTGCGATGTTGTCTACGTGTGGGAATAATCCCATCAATGGTACATGCAAACTTGATAGGGTTCTGAAGTGGAGGTGTGACCCATTGACAGATTAGATGCATCGACTTCAAATAGGGTGAAACACATCAGCAGAGTGGCGATCCAGACCTCCGGTGGGGAAATCCCAGCAACGGGGTTGGATTTGGTAGGGACTCCGAGTTGGAAACACTCCCACAACGGAGGATTTCGACTTCCCATGGTTAACTGAGAAGGGACTCGTAGGCTGGAGCTTGCGTTATCAACTCTGAGTGGAGGATACTCCCACAACTGGACTATAAGCATTTTGGATCTGATGGGGGACACTCCCATCAGTAGGAAAGGGACTCCAAGCAGGAGATACTCCCATAGCGGAGGGTTTCAACTGCTTGCAAGCTAATCGAGATGGATCCCATAAGCTTTGTGTTGCCGACTCCGAGTGGGGGACACTCCCATAACAGGACTTACAAGCATTTTGAATCTGATGGGGGACACTCCCATCAGGAGGGTAGCACGAAAATGATTAGGAGCAAAAATGCATTTTTATTTCATAATTTGATATAATATAAGAAACTTAATTGAAATATTGGAGTCAACAGAGGAGGTACTCTTCTGTCTTTACCAGAGGCGTGAGATCACTTAATCGCCTTGTACTAGGTGATCATGTGTTACAGTTGGGTAGATGGTGGAGCATTCGGCTGTCTTGATCCAGAGAATGCTCTGGGGGTAAGAATGTACTGTTTGAGGAAGTCTTGATGGAAAAGTTCTTTCAGGTATCATCAGAGGCTTTTATAGTAGATGGTATTGTGTCCTTTGCTGTCTGGAAGGAGCAGTACTCCTTTGCTCTGGGGAGAGTAGTATCATGTTGGATTAGCTTCGAGTGCTTGACCCACAGTTGGTCCTTGATGGCATTGAAGACCTCATTGATGAAGAGTCTCAATGTGGTGAAGTGATGCTCCATCCTAAAGGCTCAGAGTGGATTTGGAGATAGCACCAGGAATGCCTGCTTCTTGTACATAGGTTGCCCCCGTTTTGGATTTCTGACTCCGACAATAGCTTTATATTACACTTTGACTTTTTTGTCGTCGTCATGCTTGGCAGAATGGTTGGTGGAGCTCTTCATCGCTTAGTCCAACTAGATGTAGAGTGGAGCTCGGTATAGGACCTCGCTCATTCGAGTGACATCGTACTTCATCAAATGCTTGTATAAGGGGTGAGAAACTTGTAGCCCACTGATGAATCGAACGCAGAGACGTCCTCATCGCAGTTGAGGACTTTGGCTAGCTGGCTCTGGAAGTAATCGATATAGTATTTGAGGCTATCGCCCTGCCTCATCTTGACATTGAGGAGGTGATAGTTGTTCTTTTTGGCCTCTCGGCGGAGGCATATTGGGTAAAGAATACTTCAATTACCTCCTAGAATTTGATAAGAGAATGGGGTGGCAGAGAGTAGAACCAATCTAAGGACACGCCTTCCAAGCTGGATGGAAAGGTTAGGCACATGAGAGGATCGTTGTGAGAGCAGACCACCATCTTTTCCTGGAAGTGCCTGATGTGTTGAACAGGGTCACTCGTTCCGGAGTAATAGTCAAAAGTCAGGGTCAAGAACATCCTTAGAGACTCATACTCCAGGATTTCTTTGGAGAGAAGGTAGTCGAAGGTTTTAACAATGGCTTGTTTCGATGTGTTTCAGACTTGTTGTTTGGCCTCCTCGATCCATCTTTGGATCAACTCATCGAGAGCTCAGATGTCGGAGATTTTTTTGATTTTTCTTCGAGCTTGGCTATGGCTAGCTTCTGCTCAGAAATGAGGCAAATCAGCCTCGTTGTCGGGTAGTTTTCGTGCAAGGAGGATGTCGGTCTGAGCCACCTCAGATTCATGATGGGCCCATTGGTCCAAGCCTTTCTGACTCCAGGCTCGCTCTCCGGGTTCATCTACACCTGGGCATTTTGGAGGGTGACGATCTACTCTCGGAGTTGGTCTGATCGGATTTGTTGTTCCTCCATCTGGTTTTCCATGTCGGCGACCTATTGTATAAAAAAGAGCTCAACCACTCTTCTCTATATCGTACACATGTATAGGGGGAGCTTAACATCTCTGTTTATACATTGTATATTATATTTATTGGGTTAGGGTTTAGTCATCACTTCTCCATATAATGCATGTATGCAGCGGGAGTTAACTTGACGTCTCTCCTTGTCATAAATTTATATCTTATACGCATTTACTTTATTTTATTTACCCTTTTATTGATGAATTGAAAAAAAAAGGGGAGAAAATTTGCATAGGTTATATATGCATGTTTCCTGTTTTATGCATATATGTTTTGTTATGAGCTTTATTGAATATTTATATGTTTATTTGATATGCATGGGTTAAGGGGGAACTTTACAAGCTTTTCACTAATTCATATATATATAACTTCATGAGTTTTATCATCATAAAAAAGGGGAGATTGTTGGCCCAAGGGTTCATCACTCTAGTTTTGATGATGATTAACTCATGTAGTTATAGTACTAATGATCTTATATTATTTAAGTTTTAGATATTCAATCAAGATCTTTGTTGGTATTTAACTTCAATAAAAGATTCAAAGTCAAGTTTTAGAGTTAGCACGTGTTGATTCAAGAACTCAAGTATAAAGAACACACCAAGTACTCAAGGAGAAATCTAGCTCTACGTGAATCATTTTTAGAACAAGTCAAGATGAAGCAAATTTTCAAGAGAAAACTTGAGTCAAAAGTTTGTAAGATTAGAATTTGTGTTAAAGAATAGATTAGTTTTGATTGTTCAAACTTATACACTTACACATACACAAAAGTTTTGGTGTTTGGTTTTCTAGAAGATTGAGTTTAACAATATCATTAGTAAAGATTTTATCTTTATGTTTTAAACTCATATCTTTGTTGGCCCAAATGCCCATCACTCTAATTTTGATAATGATTAACTCATGTAGTTATAGTACTAATGATCTTGTGTTATTTAAGCTTCAGATATTTGATCAAAATCATAGTTGGTGTTTAGCTTCAACAAAAGATTCAAAGTCATATTTTGAAGCTAACACGTGTTGATTCAAATAGTTCAAGCTTAAAGATTGCATCAAGTATACAAGGCGAAGTCTAACTCAATGAAATCAAGTTTGAATCAAGTCAAGTTGAAGAAAAAGATTTATTCTAAAAGAAGACTTGAGTCAAGAGTTTGTAAGTTTAGAATTTATGAAAACGATAGATTAGTTTTGATTGTTCAAGTTTACACACACACACACACAAAAGTATTTAGTTACAGTTTAAAATTTATAAATTTTTGGTTTCTTGAATAAATTTCATCATAAACAAATTTACATTGGTTTATATATGTATTGAATTTCGTTCATAAATATTGATGCTTCGAATGTGCTTAAGAAAATTATTTTGATGAGTAGAATTCAAGAGTTTAAGTTTTGTAGTTATTAAAATTGAATTTCTATTTAGAAGTTTAGTTTTTAAAAAAAAATATAATTTTGATTTTAAGATTGAATTTCTATATCTCAAAAACAAGTTCACATGTTTTTAATATGCGCTAATTTTTTATCACACATATTTGGACTTCACTGTATTTACATAAACTTATTTTTGTGAAATTTATTGATATTTATTTGTATTTAAATCATCATATAAAAGATGTTTTAATGTTTAAAATTTTAGTTTTTGGGCTGAGCCGATCAATCGGTCAGTCGACCGACAAGCACAGACGTGCACGACCCAAGAGAGCTAAGTTTGGTCAATTAATCGGTCGACCGCAGTAGAGTTCGACCGACTGATAGATAGACCGATTATGTCTGCAGAGCTCTCGGGTTTTCTCGGTCGACCGATAGAGAGTTATGCTCTCTGGAGTTAGGATCGGTCGACCGTTCTGCTGATTTGCATGACACACTTTTAGTATTTTGCTTATAACTTTTTATTATAATACTTAATAAATGTGATTTAAATTGCATTTCAAAGATATCTTTCAGGACTATATTTCTTATGCAATGATCATTTTCTGATTCAAATAATAAAAATGTCAAATATTGATTTGAAGTCAGTTTATGTTCTGAAAACTGTTTATAGTTTTCTGGTTTGACATCTTTCACTATTTTGATCATAACATTTTACTAAGATATCATATCGATTTGATTCTAGTTGCATTAGAAAGATATCTTAAATATCTACAAATATTTTCTTTATATGTATTACCAAATTCTGAAGTTGGTACCTCAAAAATGAGCTTAAGGTTTATATCATGCACTGTGGTCTCTGGGCTGTTAGGCCAGCGGCCGACCGGCTACAGTAGTCGTTGACCGAGGCCTGGCACCAGTGGCCTCAATGGCCGTTAGGGGCTGCAATTGGTTTGTTTGTTTTTTTTTTTTTGTTTTCAATAGTAGCTAACAGCTGCTACATGGGCATTTCTGTAATATTTTTTTTAGTTTTTGATTTGTTTTGAAACCTATATATAGAGTTTGGATTTTAAAAAAAGATTTCTTCCACAAGTTTTGAGCATAATATTTTCTATCTATTAGGAAGTCTTCAATAAAGTTTTTAGAGAAAATATTTTTCATCCTTAAGAGGAATTTTTTCCTAGTGTTTCAAGAGCTATTTTTCAATTTTAAAAGAAGTTTTTCTTGATCCTCAAAATCCAAGTCTCTCTAGTTTTCTCACACAATTTTGAGCCTTTCATTGCTAAATCTATCCTATAGGATCCTTGTGTGTGGGAGTGGTTTGTTTGTAATCAAGAGGTGATCAACAATTGTTTTACTTTGTATTTGAGAAGTTAGAGGTTGTGATCTCGGCGAGCATGCGTGTTCGCGTGTGTTGTTGTTCTTGCAGGAACAAGTGAGAGACTTGCGGGTCCGAGAGTACTAGTAGGTGTTACGACATCGGGTGATCTTGCAGGATCGATTCTAGGAGAAATTCTTCATTGCGGTGAAGGCGAGGATGTAGAGCAAGTGGCTCAAACCTCAAAACAATTCTCTCATGTTTGCAATTGCTTATCTCTCTTTCTACTCACTTATATATCTTATACTCATATTATTCATATCTTTATATGCATGATATTACTTATATTCAATTGATATACATGCTTGAGATTGTCTAATTGGTTAATATTGTTTACTTGCTTTATTTAGTATAGAATTGTTAGTCTAAATTTTTAATTCCGCATTTGATTACATCACCTATTCACCCTCCCTTTAGGTGATTACAAGTGGCATCAGAGCTTAGTGCTTTTGATTTGGGTCTAACAACTTAGAGTTAAAGACCCTTATTTTTTATAATCACATTATTTGTTTATACACACACATGAATTTTCTTACACCTTACTGTTAGATTTTCTTGACTTTCAAAATTGGAAAGTTAAGATGACTTTCTATCTTAAAGCCCTTTGTATACATATTTATCTTGCCACTATTAAAGAATCATATTTTATAAATGACAAATATCTTGAGGGTAATGCAAAAGTCATTCATGCTTTAAAACTAACCCTAAATGATAATTATCTATTTAGGATTTCTAACATTGATTCAGCTTTTGTAGTATGGAACACTTTCACCTCTCTTGATGAACAAATGCAAAATGACAAGAAGAGATACTCGGATCAAGGAAATGACACTTCTGACATGTGCTACATGGTCCAAGGAGATAACCCCCTTGAGGTAAATTTAGAATCCGACCTTGATGAAGATGATAATATGTCATATAATGATCTTACTATATTTTATCAAAAACTTCTTGAAAAAGATGATTTGTTAAAGGTTGAAAACAAAAAGATTGAAGAAAGAAAATGATTCTTTCCAAAATAACTTTAAAATTATTTCAAAAGAAAAATGAATCTTTAAAAAATAAAGTTGTTTTGATTTCTAAAGAAAAGGATATTGTTTTAAATGAAAATGAATTTTTGAAAAAGAAAATTATTTTAATTGAAAAAGAAAAGTATTCTATTTCTCTTTCAAAAGAAAATGATATTGCTTCACATACTTGTCATGTTTCTCATGCAATTGATAAAAATGAGATTCATATTTAAAAAAATAGAATTGATTGTTAAGCTCAAATTTGAGCAATTGTACTTTTAATCATTCTAAATTGGAGTCTATATTTCAAAAGAAACAAACTCCACATATGATGCACATCCACCATGGCATGCTGATTGTTCATAAAAAGTGCACATTTTTAGTCACATTTTCATATTTATGTTTTATAGAGCATTGCTATTTAATCGTTTTATTGTTTAGTAATGTGCAGGCCTCGATAATTGAAAAGAGAATAGAAAAGAAGCCCACAAGTTAAAGAGAATCCCAAGAGCCCATCAAGCTTAAGTTAAATCAGAAATTATCCTAGCCTAATTCAGAGATAAAAGAGAAAGTTAATTTAAATTAAGTTGCTTGATCCCCAAGTCAAAGATAAAAGAGAGAATTCAAGTTTAAAATTTGGATTTATAGATGACTCGTATCCTAAGTAATCTAAGAAAAAGGTTATTTTAAATTCCAAAATACAGACGAGGATTCTAAGATAGATCTTCAGATGAATTGACGAGATGAAGCTACGCGCTGAAGCACGTGCCCAGACCCCTTAAAAATATCGTGTTTTCACCTTTTTTGTCGCGGAAATGTCGCAAACTTGTAGCCTCCTGCGTGTCAGTTTGGGTGGTGGTATTCTACAGGGATTTTACTACTGAGATCTCTTATAAATACCCCTGCAAAGCAATAGAGGAAAAGCATCTCAGAAAATTAAGTTAAGGGTTTTCTTTCGATCCATTTCCTTTTTGAATTTCTATTGTATTTTCAAATTTTTTTACTTTGAAGAAAATTTGTAAGAAGGAGAAGCCATTGTAATTCGACGTGACAGATCAATACAAGATGATTTTGTTCTTTTATATCTCCTTCGTTATTTACTTACTTTTACTCTTTATTTGCTTCTTTATTTCATGCAATCTTCTTATTAAAAGTCATGCTTTGCTTCTCTTCCACCATGAGTAACTAAATTCCCTTTTCATGACTTGCTAATATCACCATCATGGACCTAAAGTATTGAATAGAGAACCCAATTAACTTTCATGCATGCTTAACCCTACATTTATCTTGAAGGCACATGATGATGATAATTAGGTCAACTATTTGCTAGTACTCTTTAACCATTTTTCTTAATCTATGCTTGACCATTGTCTTGATATTTTAATGTTAAATTATGATTAGTGTTATTTCAATTAGAATCTTATTATTTGTCCTATACATTTTACTTGAATTATAGGATAATTTATCATGTTTAAGGTTTAGCGTGAAGGTAATCTCTAGTTGATATTATTTGTTTAAGGTGGTAGATTATTAGCAGGTTGTGATTTTTCTCTACATTGATAAAAGCCAAACTTTTTCAACCAATCTCTTTCTTTAAGTTCTACAAACAAAAGAAGAAATTGTAAGGAAACAACAATACTAAATGCTTCCATCGCATCTCTCCCTGAGATTCGACCCGTATAGCCCTCGTTACATGGTTAAATTGTTAAGATTCAGAGTCAAAACTAATCAAACAAATACTTTCCATATTCTTTGCATTCTTTTTGGTAATCAAATTTTAGCGCCGTTGCCGAAGAGGGAACGGTATACGTTGTTTTCTAACTCAATTCTTCTACGTTTGTGTGTACAGAGACAGTTATAAGAAGTTAGCATCTATAAAGAATTACAAGTACATCATAGCACTGCCCTAGAAGGCTAAATACCAAAGGCTTCAAGAAAGCCGTATAAACGCGATAATCATAGTGAGTTAGGGTTTCTACTTTCTTCTGTAGTCATTGAATATAAGTTCTGCATCTGCTGCAATTGTTAGATTTTAATGTAACTTATCTGAACACTATTTCTAATAATAACATAACTGTTTTCCATTGATTTTACAAAGGGGAAAACTTACAAAAAAGAGTGTCGAGGAGCTAAATTACAAGTAATTCTTTGCAGTAAGAAGATTACTAGTAGATCTCCTCTGAGATTTCTGGGGAAGTGTGCCGGTAGGAATCTGATCAGCGCGCGATCACTTTATCCCTTTGACGATGTGATCGATCAGACAATCGGACTGTCGCCTGATGGGATTCCCTTCTCGCCTGGTTCAGGGAATCAGAGAACAGAAGGTCAGTAGAGCCTTCTTGTTACTTCTCGAGCTGCCTCCGCTTGGGAATTCCTTCTCGCCTGGTTCCGGAGATTCCTTGAGAGGGAGAAAGATCTTAAGGTATTAGCACCCTGATTAGAGAAGTAATTCTCTGTATTCTTGGAAGCGAGAGAGTAGATTTTCGATCTCCTCTCTATCCTTAGCCATTTCTCCTCTCTTTTTTCCAGCCTCTGGTAGGCTATTTATAAGCAGGAATAGGGGTATAATTGCCCTGAAAAATCTGAAAACAGATTGAGTCAATCTGTTTTACATTTGGAAAGTAGCCTTGTCGCAAGGCTGGAGAAGCTTTCGTGAAGCTAGAAATAGCAAATAGCGCTGATCCCTTGATCCGCTCTGCTAAATGAGGGATACTCTCTTGATTCTTTCCAAATAACTGAAAGATCTCCCCTGATCTTCTCACCTGATTGGGAGAGTCAAAAGATTATGGCAAGCAACCGTCAAATTTAATCTCAATTAGATTTGATCTCAATTAGATTTGATCTCATCTGGGGATATGATCGGTCAAAGGTGACCATAAAAGACCCACAGCGGAGTCGTGGCGTTGAGCTCATGGCAGAGCTTGGAGAAGCGTCTCACGAAGTTAAAAGAAAGCTCTTTAGCGGAGCTAGGTAAGAATTGTGGCGAAGCTACCAGTCAGCCTTTCGCGCAGCTACGTGGGGCTTCGAGCGAAGTTAACCTTCTGCGGAGTTAACTGAGTATCTCCGGGCGAAGCTGTAAGTTAGCTCACAGCGTGGCTGTGAAGGAGCTTCCTGCGATGCTAAACAACTTTGGTTTCTTACGCGAGACTTATCTCATGGGCTCGTGCGAGACTAAGTGTTGAGCTAACTTAGTGTCTCTGGACCTACTTGGGCCTTCTCACGGGCTTTTAAGGATGACCCTGACTTACTGTCTGCTTCACTGGATCAGTAGAGTCCAAGTTGCTGATTCGTCCCTTTTGAGATGGGTGAAGAACTGACCGTCGGCTTGTCTGCCACTTGTCTTTTGTAGATGTCAACAAGTTAGATATTGTTCAGGCTCGTTAGGAATCCTGTCTTTTTTAGAGTGTCAACAATAACTTGTGATTGAAATTTAAAAATCGGATAGACCTACAACTAGGCATTCGGCTTTTTTATTTCAAATTTTTGATTACTGTTAGAGAGTGCTGGAGATCGAGGTAAGTCTGCATAGCATCTAGATTAGGAAACACTTATGGTGACTTAATTACTTTGAGTGATACTATTCTATTGTCTAAATTGACTTATGGGCAAAATTCTAACAAGATAAGGTGGGGAAGTCATTACCTACTTGGCCCACTTTTCTCACTCACAACCTAAACTTAAATTTAAAATTTAAATAGACGTTGGCCTTAAGGACTTCTCGGACTCACTAGGAGATTGACCCAAGGAGAAGTTCGAATTTGAATTTTGTCAAATCGGTGACTAAATAGAGGATTGAGAGGCGAAACCTCGAAGGTTGGTGGATTAGCTTAATTAGGTCTGTCTTGGATGGATACCTCCGACCAATCTTGCCATCTACCTGGCCGATTAACTCGTGATCCGATTCGGCAATATACCTCCTGTGGATAATCTAATGTTAGGAGTCGTCTAGGTCTAAGTCTACTTTAGAATAGGTTTGGTTGACTATTATTCATCTGATTGGTGATATTGTTTTTATTAATTTGCATACAAGTGTGGTCGAGAGACCCAATTACATCCAGGTTAAGAAGAAATGGTTCACCATGTATATACATATATACATATACATATATATATATATATATATATATATATATATATATATATATATATATATATATATATATATATATATATATATATATATATATATATATATATATATATATATATATATAATTTGGTTATGGTCTATCCAAATTCATATGGTTATAAGTCATTCTATAGGCCAAACCCACCTTTTCATCCACCAACCTCTTTCCCGAACTTTAACACTCAACCCGCCCACTCATCTTTTACATCTCATCCATCCATTTGGTGCAATTATTGCCATGATCCATCCCATCCCTCGGAACAGTATCCTTCGATAGGGTATCCATTAGGACTAGGTCAAAATCAATTCTATATATTTCAAGGACCTACGAGCGAACCTTATCCTTCAAATTTTAATTCAAGGGGTTGGAATTATTCTGACTCTACATGGGATCAATCCTATACAAATACTTAGTCCAATTGGTCTTACACTGAACTAACACCTCCTTCTTGGGGACTTGATAAACAAGAGAAAATCTGTAGATGATTAGACAAACTAGAAGACGAGCTTGAACTGCATTAGAGTACCTTGGAAAAATATCTCAAGAGAATAGAAACTCTTCTAAATCAACCCATTTCAACCTAAACTCTTGATCAAGATCAAGTAACTCATCAACTTTCACAAGTTGAGGTGGAGGACACAACCAGCATATGAGAAAAGTTTTAAAACAAGTACACAAGTGTTTGGCAACCAACTCAATAGAAAATCTAGTGAGTTAGTTAGTAAGAAAAAGAATATTCTTTTTCTACTCAACTTGCTCCTAGGCGAAAAATGTCAATTCTAGATCACATTTGTCTTGACGAAGCAAAAAAATTCAACAATGTTGAAAAAACCTATTGAGGAAGTATGCATATTGGATGACAATCCTAGGTTTCTAGATAAAGTAATCAAAGATTATTTGGCTACACATAGATCTATTAGGGAGCAAGTTGAATCATTTTGCGAAGATGACTGTAATGATGATAAACCTATTGAGGAAGTTATACATGTGCATGAAGTGTACAAATTTGATGATGATTCTCTATATTTGGATGACTTGTTTTGAGACGAGTTGATTACATATACACCCCCCGAGGAGAAAGTTGAATCATATTGTGAGATGTATGCATAGTTAATGAGCCTCTATTTCTTGATGATTATTTAAGGATGAGTGCGATCATAGTGGTGAGAAGACATGTGTTGAAGATTTTAAGTCTAGAGTCCCCTTTGAGGAAAAAACTTGATTTGAGTATTTTCACTTTCAATGAGCCAACCAATGATCAATCACGCGAAAACATGAGTCAAGAAAATATAATTACACATGCATATCATATGGAACAATTTGAGGATGATAACGAAATCGAGTTTCAAGTGAAATTTGAGGGTAAATTTCAAAAGTTTTATGCCAAGATAAGTGCTAAAAATTGTGAGGATCCCTTTATGGATGATGAGCTTATATTGCCTGATAAATTCGATCATATTGATATTTGTATTGAGATATGTAATGATGATCAATTTGTGATGAGTGAAAATGGGAAGACGATAAGAAGGAAGTTAAAGAAATATAAAACACAAATTAGAGAGAATGAGAGAAATGACAAAAATATTGACCTCTCCAATTTCACCTCTAAAGATGAGACATTGTAATAATGGAAAACGAGCTCGAGGGAAGGAACCACCACCTTGAGGTAACATTTTGCCTTCTCTTTCTTCTTTTTCATACATACATGCATACATGCATTCATTCATACATTGAGGACAATTCATGAAATAGGTGTGGGAAAGGGTTTACTAACATATTAACATAGGTACGTTTACTAACAAATTTTTTTCTTTTAAAAACTTTTTGAAAAAGAAGGCAATATTTTAAATTATTTTTTCAAGTAATTAAGTTAATTTTAAGGAATAAAAAATTATAATTAGGATTTCTTAATACTTGGTCAAATTAAGATTATTTGTTTGATTTTTAGGTTTAAGAGGAAAAATTAAAAAAGTAATTTCGTCTTGTTTTTTACCTTGATGAAATATGCATATTTTATATACTTACACACTTAGGATTCGAAACAAAGGCTCTTGTGCCTTAGAAAAAATATATATATGAAAAATAAAATCTAATTATTAATTAGCTAGGTGCTTTGTCCTAAAAAATCTTAGTATTTACGCAAAAGGTAATTAGGTAAGTTTGAGGGAAGAAAAAGAATATATATATAATATGTATTAATGCATCTAATAATCAATTAGTTAGGTATTAGGGCCTCAAGAAGTCTTGATACTTATACAAAAGAAAATTAGATGAGTTATACATACTAAAAAAAGAAGTGCATAAAGGGCAACAAAGTGGTATTACTTCAAACTTCTCTCAAAAAAGGGAGGAAAAAGAGTTATATGTGTGTGTGTGTAGAGAAAAATGTTTCTCAGCCGCCAGCTGAGAGAGACTCTCTCAGCTGTCACTTCAAAATGGCAGCAAACTTACTACAACATGGTCCCAGTGCACTGTAACATGGTCGCAGTCCTAAAAAATCATATATTTTCAGTATAATTAGGACTGCGACCATAGTAGCAGTCCTTTAGAAAAAGGTTGCGACCTTGGTCGCAATCTTTAAAAAAGACCGCGACCATGACAGCAGTCCTCATAAAAACATTGCGACTTAATCACAGTCCTCATATAACACTGCGACCATAGTGCCAGCATTCAAAATTGTGGTTAAAATTCAGCCACATTGCGCCAGCTGAGAGAGTCTCTCTCAGCTGGCGGCTGAGGTATAGATCTCATATATATATATATATATATATATATATATATATATATATATATATATAGACACACACACAAGGCATAAGAGCTGAAGTTGAAGAATTCTGAGTCAAAAACTCGCGGTCACAAAGGTGCATATGACTTAAGGTAAAATAATAGAGTAAGTGAGAAATTCAGTTTTAATCCTGACCTAAATTGATAATAAATATTTGCATAGAGACTTAGTATAGGAATGAATAATTAGGTGATCCAAAGACTTATATATTACTTGATTTTTACAATAATATTTCATATATTCTTCTCCTTCAAAAATGAAAATTCGTAAATACTAACATTTTATTTTTCTTTCTTTATAAATTTTGTGGGTGTAATTCACTGAAACCCTCATGAGATAAGACTCGTCCTTAAGGGGTAACGTAGAGGTTTAACGGCTTGTTGCATGTGCTAAGTGCAACTGTGAATCCTATGAAAGTGACTTAGTTTAGATTAGTTTAGTTTAGATTTTTTTTGTTTCACTTGAGGACGAGTAAAAGATAGGTGTGGGGGTCCAGTTGTTCATAAAAAGTGCATACTTTTATTCACATTTTCATGTTTATTTTTTATAAAGCACTACTATTTAATCGTTTTATTGTTTAGTAATGTGCATGCCTTAATAATTAAAAAGAGAAAAGAAAAAAAACCCACAAGTTAAAGAGAAGCCCAAGAGCCCATCAAGCCCAATTTAAATCAGAAATTATCCTAGCCTAATTCAAAGATAAAAGAGAAAGTTAATTTAAATTAAGTTGCTTGATTCCCAAGTCAAAGATAAAAGAGAGAATTTAAGTTTAAAATTCAGATTTATAGATGACTTGTTTTCTAAGTTATCTAGGAAATAAGGTTATTTTAAATTTCAGAATGCAAACGAGAATTCTAAGTATAGATTTTCAGATGAATGGACGAGATGAAGCCACGCGCCAAAGCGCGTGCCCGAACCCCTCAAAAATGCTGTGTTTTTGCCTTTTTCGTCGCGGAAGCACCTCAAGCTTGTAGCCTCCTGCTTGTCAGTTTGGGTGGTGGTATTCTACAAGGATTCTACTAATGGGATCTCCTATAAATATCCCTGCAAAACAACAGAGGAAAGGCATCTCAGAGAATCAAGTTTAGGGTTTTCTTTAGATCTATTTTTTTCTGAAATTTTTTTGCATTTTCAGTTTTTTTTTTTTTTAACTTTGAAGAAGATTTTTAAGAAGGATAAGCCATTGTAATTCGAGGTGACAGATCAATAAAAGGTGTTTTTATTCTTTTCATATCTCCTTTGTTATTTACTTGCTTTTGCTCTTTATTTGCTTTATTTCATGCAATCTTCTTATTCAAAAATCATGCTTTGTTTCTCTTCCACCTTGGGTAACTAAATCTCCTTTTCATGACATTATATTAACACAATGGACCTATAGTATTGAATAGAGAACTCAATTAAATTCCATACATGCTTAAACCCTACGTTTATCTTGAAGGCACATGATGATGATAATTAGGTCAACTACTTGTTAGTACTCTTTAACTATTTTTCTTAATTTATGCTTGATCTTTGTCTTGATATTTTAATGTTAAATTTTAATTAGTTCTAGAATCTTATTGTCTTATACATTTTACTTGAATCCTAGGGTAATTTCTCATATTTAGGGTTTAGCGTAATGGTAATCTCTAATTGGTATTATCTGTTTATGGTGGTAGATTATTAGCAGATTGTGATCTTTCCCTATATTGATAAAAACCAAACTTTTTCGACCAATCTCTTTTTCAAGTTCTACAATGCAAGAAAATAACAATGCCAAAACGCTTCTATCGCATCTCTCCCTGAGATTCGACCAGTATAGCCCTCGCTACACGGTTAAATTGCTAAGATTCAGAGTCAAAATCAATCAAACAAATACTTTTCACATTTTTTATATTTTTTTTTGGCAATCACATGCACCACATGCACACTATAATCACACTCGTTTGTATACTAGAGTGTACACATGTACACATTGCGGCCCAAAGGCCATCTTGTAAAATTTTGTTATGATAGATTAAATATTTCAAATCTTGCAAATAAGAATATTTGGGTTCTAAATGATACTAACCCCCGAAGACCCAAAAAGATTTGGCCAAAATCCACACTAATTATTTTTAATGTAGGTGTGGGCACTCACAAGACCGAGAGGATTGGTGCCTTGATGATGAATACAAATTGGGCTTGATAGACAAATCAATGAATGCATCACTATCAAAGAGTTTTGGTGGGAGCACCTCCTTATTTTAGAGAAATGGAGATTAGTTCAATCGGCTTTGGTAACTATCTCTATCCTCTATTTTATGTTGTTAAGCATATCATGATTTACATATTTTGATTATAATTTAAGTGCAAACTTTATTAAAACTTGTGTTATACATGTACAATTCTTGAGATACACTTGATTTTTTGCTATATATGTTCTTTTTTATGTGCTCATTTTATATTTGATCGTACTTGTATGTCCTACTTTTGATGATTCTTACATGTTATATGATATATCATGTTTATGAAAAAGAATTTCATATGAGTTTTGATGAGTGATTTTGAGTTTTATTGTTTTCTCTTCATGAAAGTGTTATTCAAATGTTATTGTGCACTCACCTTATGTTTACTCATGACTTTATATTCATGAGCACATGTTTATGCTATATAAATTTTGAGTGACAGTTCTTGTGTAATATGCATGTTTCATAAGATATACGATTTAGTTTATATTTGAAGAATCTTGAACTAGTTTTTAAAACTATTTTAAATTAGTTCTTTCATTCTTTATTTGGTAGTATTTTCAATCTACACTAAACTACTTTCAAATAATTATTTTTAAAAACTTCCACCCTAAGTAGGTGGATGGTTGGGTGATAATACCTTATATATGCTTAAATGACTATTATTTGACATGTGCATGTAGGTTGGTGATTTCAATGAGTTATACACATGATTCTTATGATATTTTATTTTTGTATACTCATTAATGTTTATCTATATATGTATGCAATACATTTCAAGTGGTATTTCTATTGACATACATACATATATATATGTTGATGGTGCAATATTTAACAATATCCATATATGTTTTTAATAGCAAAATTGGTTTCATGTTAAGCTTGGTGTTACTTCAAATTCATTTGCTTTGTTTTTAACAAACTTATGCATTAGTTTTGTGATTGTTTTAAAAAAAAAATCTTTAACTTAAAATGGTATCTATGTTTATGTTTAATTACAAGTGGTATTTCAAAATCGATTTCAATTTTACAATTTTTATCCTTTAAATTATTTATCCTTTCAATTGATTTAAAAATCAATATTTCAATTGCTTTTAAAAATTTATTTTTGAAATGTATTGCCTATATGCAAAGGAAGTTAACTTAACGTCTCCTCTATATGTAAATTTATAATGAGTATTGTATAAAAAAGAGCTTGGCCTCCTTTTTTTTATGATGCACGTGTGTAGGAAGAGCTTAACATCTCCTTTTATACATTATATATTATGCTTATGTGGGTTAGGATTTAGTCATCACTTTTCCATGTAATTCATGTATGCAAGAGAAATTAACTTAACGTCTTTTCTTTTCATCGATTTATATCACATATACATTTACCATATTTTCTTTACCTCTTTGTTGATGAGTTGACAAAAATGGGGAGAGATATTTAGAGTTTATATATACATGTTATGTTTGTTGTTTATGCATATACATATTTATGTTTTATTTCGCATATACATTTAAATCGCCCTTACTCTAGCGTTTACATATGCATGTTATGTTTGTTGTTTATGCATATATGTCTATGTTTGATGTTTATTTATGACTTTTATTGAATATCTACATGTTTTGTACTATGCATGAGTTAAGGAGGAGGTTTTACAATGATTATCTTTAATCTATACATATATAAGTCCATGAGTTTTGTCATCATCAAAAAGGGAGAGATTGTTGGCCCAAAGACCCATCACTCTAGTTTTGATGATGGCTAACTCATGTAGTTATATAACTAATGATCTTGTGTTATTTAAGTTTCAGATATGCGATCAAGATCATAGTTGGTGTTTAGCTTCAACAAGAGATTTAAAGTCAAATTTTGAAGATAGCACGTGTTGATTCAAAGAGCTTAAACTTAAAGATCACATTAAGTACACAAGGCGGAGTCTAACTCGACGAAATCAAGTTTGAATCCAGTCAAGTTGAAGAAGAAGATTTATTCTAAAAGAAGACTTGAGTTAAGAGTTTGTAAGTTTAGAATTTATGTAAATGATTGGTTAGTTTTAATTGCTCAAGTTTATGCGCGCACACACACACACACACACACACACACACACACACGCAAAAGTTTTTGGTTTCAGCTTAACAAGTATACATTTTTGGTTTCATGAATAGATTTCATCATAAACAAGTTTACATTGGTTTATATATGTATTAGATTTCATCCACATATATTGATGCTTCAAATGTGTTTAAGAAACTTATTTTGATGAGTAGAATTCATAAGTTTAAGTTTTGTAGTTATCAAAATTGGATTTTTATTTAGAAGTTTGGTTTTTGAAAAGATAGGATTTTTGTTTTAAGATTGAATTTCTATATCTCAAAAATAAGCTCACATGTTTATAATGTGTTGATTTTTTATCACACATATTTGAACTTCATTGTATTTACATAAACTTATTTTTGTAAAATTTATTGAGACTTATTTGTATTTAAATGGTGATATAAAAAGATGTTTTAATGTTTCAAAATTTTAGTTTTTGAGCTGAGCCGGTTGACTGGTCGGTCGATTGACGTGCACAAGCCCAAAAGAGCTGAGTTCGGTCGGCCGACCGATCGATTGCAGTAGAGTTCAGTCGGAAAACCGGTCCACCGATTATGCATGTAGAGCTCTCAGCGAGGTCGACCGATAAGGAGTTGTGCTCTCTGGAGTTGGGATCGGCTGACCGGTCGACCGACCGTTCTGCTGATCTGCTTGACACACTTTCAGTGTTTTGCCTATAACTTTTTATTATAATATTTAATCAATGTGATTTAAATTTCATTTCAAAGATAACTATCAAGGTTACATTTTTTATTCAATGATCATTTTCAAATTCAAATATTAAAGATGTCAAATATTGTTTTGAAATCAGTTCATGTTTTGAAAATAGTTTACAGTTTTTGGTTTGACACCTTTCACTATTTTGATTATAACTTTTAACTCAGATATCATATCGATTTGATGCAAGTTGCATTAGAAACCTATCTTAACTATCTACAAATTTTTCATATATATGTATTACTAAATGCTGAAGTTTTGTTCCTCAAAATTAAGCTTAAAATTTATATTATGCACTATGGTCTCTAGGTTGTTGGGCCAGAGAGCAAACCAGCAGCCGACCGGCTACTGTGGCCGGTCGACCGATGCCTGGCACCTAGTGGCCCCAATGGCCAGTAAACTAGCCGTTAGGGGCTGGGATTAGTTTTTTTTCCTTTTTTTTCAATAGTAGCTAACAGCTACTATATAGGGCATTTCTGTAATATTTTTTTTGGGTTTTTGATTTGTTTTCAAACGTATATATAGAGTTTGGATTTGGAATTTTAAAAACGATTTCTTCCACAGGTTTTTGAGCAAAATATTTCCTATCTATTAGAAAGTTTTCAACAAAGTTTTTGGAGAAAATATTTCTCATCCTCAAGAGGGATTTTTCCCTAGAGTTTCAAGAGCTATTTTTCATTTTTAAAAGAAGTTTTTCTTAATCCTCAAAATTCGAATCTCTCTAATTTTCTCACATAAGCTTGAGACTATTATTGCTAAATTTATCCTATAGGATTCTTCTTTGTGAGAGTGGTTTATTTGTGATCAAGAAGTGATCACCAAGTGTTCTACCTTATATTTGAGAAGTTGGAGGCTGTGACCTCGGCGAGCTTGCGGGTTCGAGTGTGTTGTTCTTGCGGGAATAAGTGATAGACTTGCGGGTCTAAGAGTACTTGTATATGTTGCGACACCGAGTGATCTTGCGGGATCGATTCTAATAGAAATTCATCATTGCGGTGAAGGCGGGGACGTAGCGCAAGTGACTCGAACTTCGAAACAATTCTCTCGTGTTTGCAATTACTTATCTTTCTCTCTCTCTACTCACTTATATATATCTTACATGCTCATATTGTTCATATCTTTATATGCTTGTTACTACTTGTGTTCAATTGATATACATACTTGGAATTGTCCAATTGGTTAATATTGTTTACTTGCATTTTTAGTATAGAACTGTTAGTCTAAAATTTTAATTCCGCATTTGATTAGCACATTACTTATTCACCCCTTCTAGGTGATTACAATCTTATTTTTACATGACTTAATCTCAAAAGAATAAGTTTTATAGTTTGAATATGCGATGGGTTTTATCCACACATATTAGAGCACTATTTGTTCAAAGAAACTCATTTTCATGCGTTGAAGTTTTGTTTTTTTTATCAAAAGATGATTTCATGTTTAGAAATTCTCAAAATGAGTTCATATTATTTTATATATGTATTAGATTCTATCCACACACATTATTCTTCAAATGAGTTTGAGAAACTTGTTTTTGTATTTATACAAGTTTTGAAAAAACTGAATTTCCATTACAAAGTTTATGGTTTTAAAAAATACAATTTTTATTTCAAGATCATATTTCATTTCTCAAAAACAATTCACATTTATGTAATATGTGTTGATTTTATATCATAAATATTTGTGCTACAATGCTTACTTGAACTTATTTTTATAGAATTATTGAGATTTATTGAGATTTATTTGGATTTAAAAAGTTGTTTAAAATTTTCAAAATATAGTATTTGGGCTTCTGCCAGTTGACCGCTCGGTAGACTGTCGCAGAGCTTATTGCTCTACTGGTCCACTGTATGGTCAATCGACATGCACAGGCGTGTACGAGCCCATGAGGGTTAAGGCTCGGTTGACCGACCGATCGATCACAGAATGCACCCTGCTCTCTGTTTTGGGTTTCGATCGACCACTCGGTTGACGGTCAGAGAGCACAACTTTATGGAGTTGGGCACGGTTGACCAACAACCCCAACAGTTAAAAAATTAGCCGCTAGGCAATCGATCGGCCGCTTGACTGACAGGCTATTTCAGCCTTTGTTTAACAGCTCTATTTTCTAGAGCTCTATAAATTGGGGTTTTGGGCTGAGTTTTTATCAAGATCTTCTCAACCAGTTTTCTTGTGCCTATTGACCTATCTTCAACAAGTTTTAAATCTTCAATTTCATATCAAAAGAGAGTTTTCAAGAGTGGTTCTCTTGAGTTTTTAAAAGAATTTTTCTTGAGATTTCCACTTCCAAATCTATCTATTTTTTTCACGCAAGCTTGAGCTTTTATTGCCAAATCTATCCTATACGATTCTTGATTGTGAGAGCGTTTGTTTATGATCAAGAAGTTGATCATCAAGTATTCTACCTTGTATTTGAGAAGTTGGAGGTTACGGTTTCGGCGAGCTTGCGGGTTCGCATGTATGATTGTTCTTGCGGGAGCAAGTGAGGGACTTGCGGGTCCAAGAGTTCTTGAGAGATTTGTAGGTGTTGCGGCACTGAGTATATTGTAGGATAGATTTTAGTGAAATCCTTCATTGCAATAAAGGCAGGGACGTAGAGTAATAGCTCGAACCGCGAAATAATTCTCCCGTGTTTATGATTGCTCACCCTCTACTCTACTCACTTGTGTTTATATCTTGCATGCTCTTTTTATACTTATCTATATTTACATGCTTGATATATTTTCATGTGCTTAGACTTATTTGAACCAAGAGAGCAATTCGGTACCTCAACTCTTAATCAAGAGAAATCTTTAGGAGAAATTTTAGAGCCTTTCACTAGGAATTCGGTTTCACTCTTTGGTTATCATTTGTATGATAGTTTTAGTTGGTACAAAAAATTTAATTTGCACATTTGATTAGCACATCATCTATTCACCCCCTCTAGGTGATTACAAATAGTATCAGAGCTTGGTGCTCTTGATTTGAATCTAACAACCTAAAGTTAAAGATTCTTAATTTTCTAATAACATTATTTGTTTATACACATATATGGATTTTCTCGCGCCCACATGTTTGATATTCTTGACTTCTAAAATTGAAAGGTTAAGATGGCTATATATTTTAAAGCCCTTGGAATAAATGTTATTCTTGACACAACTAAAGAATCATATATTAGAAATGATAATTATTTTGAGACTAATACAAAAATCATTCATGATTTAAAGATAACTCTAAATGATGATTATTTATTTTGGATTTCTAATTTTGATTCAATTTTTATAGTATGGAACACTTTAATATCTCTTGGTGAACAAATGTCAAATGATAAAGAAAGAGACTCGGATGAAAGAAATGACACTTCCGATATGCGCTACATAGGGGGATGACCCCCTTGAGGTAAATTTAAAATTTGAGCTTGATGAAGATGATGATATATTATATGATGATCTTACAATATTTTATCAAAAATTTCTTGAAAAATATGATTAGTTAAAAGTTGAAAACAAACGTTTGAAGAAAGAAAATGATTTCATTTTAAAAAATATTTATTTCAAAATAAATTTGAAATTCCTTCAAAAGAAAATAAATTTTTGAAAAATCAAGTCGATTTGATTTTTAAAAAAATGAGTCTTTGAAAAAGAAAATTGTTTTATTTCAAAAGGAAAACTCTTTGAAAAATGCTTTGGTTGAAAAAGAAAAGATTTTTATTCATATAATCAAAGTGAAAAAGAATTTTGTTTCTCATGCTCATGTTGTTTCTTCTTCTATTAAAAATGAGATTTGTGTTTTAAGAAAGAACATTGATTGTTTAGGCTCAACTTTGAGCCAATGGGCTTTTGACCATAAAAGATTGAAAACATTGTTTTAAAAAATAAGTTCCACATATTCATGCGCATACTCCACAACATACACCTCATACATACCATGCTCACTCACTTATGTATGCTATAGTGTACTCTTGTACACACTGTAACCGCAAAGGCCATCTTGCATAATTTTGTTATAATAGAATAAATATTTCAAAATTTTCAAGTAAGAATTTTTAGATTCGTGGCAATACTAACCCCAAGGACCCAAAAGATTTCACACCAATTATTTTTGTTGCAGGTGGGGCTCTCATAAGACGTGAGAGGATTTGTATCTTGGTGGTGGATGCAAATGAGTTTGATGGACTAATCAATGTATACGTCACTATCAAGGAGTTTTGGTGGGAGGACCACCTTACTTTGGAGAAATGAATTGGCTATGTCGGTATTGGTAACCATCTCATCCCCCATTTTAAAATATTTTATTTACTTAAATGCTTTTATGCTAGTGAAGTAATCTAGACTCTATCATATATTATTTTGTGCTTACAAATGAGTTGATTGGTTGTTAAACTATGCATATTTTTTTGAAAATTATCATGTTTTCAAGTGGATTTGCAAGCCTATCTTATTTGAGAATATATGTTTGTATATGCTTTATTTGAAATCATATCATGATTTATATATTAAATCATATGTTTATTTGCATGCCTATCTTATTTGAGAATATATGTTTTGCATATGCTTTATTTGAAATTATATCATGATTTATATTTTTAAATCATATGTTTATTTGCATGCCTATCTTGTTTGAGAATATATGTTTTGTATATGCTTTATTAGAAATCATATCATGATTTATATATTTAAATCATATGTTTATTTTGTACTTAAAATGAGTTGATTGGTTGTTAAGCTAGAGCCGATTATCGGTATCGGTCGACACCGACTGCGGAGATTTTTCAAAATAATCCAGAAAAATTTTAGAAAATTCTGAAAAATCTAAAATATTAAAAATAATATTTAAAACTGAAACTAGTTTAATCTAACCATCAGGAAGGTCAAATTAACTTTATACATACATCAAGGATCTGGGGGTTACATATGTGCTTCAAGTTCTTTCTTTGCCAGTAGTCTCTAGGTTGCTGGGCCAAGGCCCAGACACCCAACGGCTAGTTCCCAACGGCTAGTTAAACTAGCCATTGGGTGGCAATTGTGTAATTTTTTACAAATTTTTTTTTGCTCCTCAGCAAACGGCTCCTTTGTAGGGGCATTTTTGTAATAATTTTTTATAAAAATAAATTCTATTTGAGATGTAACATGAAGTGTTTATGGCCTTGGCCCATAAATATTGAGGGAGTTCGTATTCATTCATTGTCCTAATTATTTCTTAAAGAATACAATTCTTCCTTTCAACGACTTCATTTTGTTGTGGAGTTTTAAGACAACATAGCTCATATTCAATTCCATTTTCTTCATAAGAAGTGATAGAGGTGGTGAATTCATTAACCATTCCTTTATCACTTATTGTGAAGAAAATAGAATTAAAAATGAACTATCTTATCCTCAAACTCCACAACAAAATGGAGTCGTTGAAAGAAAAAATCATACTCTTTAAGAAATGGTTAGGGCAATGATGAATGAATACGAACTCCCTCAATATTTATAGGCCAAGGTCATAAACACTTATGTTACATCTAAATTAGAATTTCTTTTTATAAAAAATATTACACAATTGCCCCTACAAAGGAGCTGTTTGGCTTAGGAGCAAACAAAAAAATTGTAAAAAATTACACAATTGCCACCCAAACGGCTAGCTTAACTAGTCATTGGGTGTGGGCCTTGGCCCAGCAGCCTAGAGACTACTGGCAAAGTAACAACTTGAAGCACATATGTAACCCCCCGATCTTTGATGTATGTATAAAGTTGATTTGACCTTCTTGATGGTTAGATTGAGTCGGTTTCAGTTTTATATTTTTCAAAATTTTTTAAAATTTTTCTAGATTATTTGAAAAATCTCTGCAGTCGGTATCGACCGATACCAATAATTAGCTCTACAATTTTTAATTCACAAATGGGGTTGAATTTTAAGAATATATTTTTAAATTATTCTTTAAAGTCATATTTTCTCTTTTCAGGCATTTTTGGGGATTTTTCTGAATTTATCAAAAATCTGGCCAAATAGGTGTCGCCCAATATCGGCGATACATTCAGGATTTTTAATTTGCAAACCAGATAAGATTTTTAGAATCTGATTTCACATTCCTCCTCCATGGTGACTTACCTATTATTTTGATAGCACAGCCCGGGCATATGCACTGATAGTAATGATATAAAACTGGATAATTTTGTTGTAATGACACTGTTATAACATATGAGGTATTGAGATGCTGTTAACTATGACACTTGTATATTTCTCCTACTGTTATTATTATTATATTATATCACTGGTATATAAACATGTATTACTAATTATTATTGTGATTGTATTACTATAGTATATATTACTTTTCCCTTTATTTTATCACTCATTAGGTCGCTTCTGGGTTTGCGTGCCCAGGTTGAAGATCTGAGATAGTATAGTACCAGATATTTCACTGAATACACATAGGAGACTCGTCATCGATACTATTCATAAGTATCTTTATTATTTAGTATTTATTTCCTTATTTATCCATATTTTCATATCTATCTAATCACTGACCCCTTTCTGCAGGTATTCTTGTACTTATTTACTGCTGAAAATATTGTGTATATTATATTTATTTTCTGTACTGAGGATGTAACGCCCCGATCCAAGGATACGGAGACGTTATGGCGACGTACGTACGCGAGGTGAAAACAACCTCACGCGTACGTTAAGCCTCAGTACAGTACAATACCTCCATATAGATATGAGGTCCAGCATGAAAGCAGTACAAGAATACCTGCAGAAAGAGGTCAGCGATCATAACAGATATGAAAATAAGGATAAATAAGATAACAGAAATAAAACACTAAAATACCTATGAATAGTCCTGATGCGGAATCTCCCATGTGACTCCAAGGCACTCTCTGAAGCTATCGTAACTCGGATCTCCAATCTGGGCATGCAAACCCAGGGTCGTCAGAAAGCGACCTAGTGAGTGGTAAAATGAAGAAGGCAGGAATATACTATAATAATACAAGCACGATAATAAGATATAAGATATGATGTGATAACAATAATAAGCAGTAGACAAATAAAAATATGTAATCATCGGGTCATGTCTCTAATCGTGTCCAGGTTATATCATAAATAATATTGTCTAGTGGTGACGTAATAGATATGAATTTGCTAGTGGTGACGTAAAAGTAGTGAACGTGGTAGTGATGTAAATGAACATGCAGGTGGGCATATGCAATATGATCATGCTACTGTGTTGTGTCTAAATAGCATATAAGCAATGCAAAACAGAATATATGTGATGCAAGGTGTACATGTGCAAAATCTACAGGTAACATGATATATGTAGTATGCCACCATAGGTATCAGGTAGTGTAGCAAAATCTACAGGTAACATGATAGCGGATACGATAACATGAACAGGAACAGTAACAAGTAAGCAAGATCACAGTGAACATGATAGCAGACAAAATAACAGGAATAGTAATACGTTAGTATACATGTATCAGGCAAGTCATGTGATTGACACAATAGTAGAAATCAGTACCACCTGGTATTACAATCACTCTCTTTCAGTGCCCCATACCACTGGCAGTTCATACTGGAGCCCGCACTCCAGTCGAACCCATCCGGACATGGCCTACGGGTACCATTATCCAAACGAGAGAGTAACCAAATAACAAGTATTCCCAACGTTACTATTGTGTATACTGTTTTATTATGTTAATTGGAAACCCATGGTCGAGGAGTTCTTATCGGGTGGATGTATCCCGTGCATACCCGGGATCACGACCTTAAACAGACCCCTGGCTGCTGAGACCAGGGCCAGCCCGCTAAGGCTGTAACATGTAACGGGATCTCAATGAGCTAAAACAATAACGGGAAACGGGAGCTCATGAGCAATAACAGACGGTAGCCAGCACTACCCCGTCCCCTGCAGTGGGACAAACAATGGATCCAGTACATCACCCGATAAGATCTAATCAACCGTCAAGTCTCCCCCATACCCAAGTTATCATTATAATCTGATATGTCCAGTCTACAATGTGACAAGAACAACTACTGTACATGATACGGGTAACATGATAACTGGACCAGAGCTCTGTTGATAGCGTAGAACAATATAACGAGAATCGGGAACAATATAACGGGAACAATATAACGGAAAACGGGAACAGTAGATGTGGAATTCCACATATCGCATATCAACAGCTCTCATGTCCAGTAGCAAGAATATCCATATCAGTAACGGGAACATGTATCCAGTAACGAAAATAACAATAACGAGAAACAAGCATATAACATGTATCCGTAACATGGAACAATAATACAGGTAATATGAACGGTGATCCATATGACAAGAATAAGAAATCATACATGCATGTGTAACAGTGATATGCCGAGCATTCCTGTAATGATGATAACGGTATAGGATATGACGGTATGCCGTGAAGTAGTGTACATGAATACGAACGTGAGACGAGTCATAGTATCTATGCAATATGTACAAGTAATACCTATAGGCAGTGTCTAACTATCGTATTGGTGTAAGGATGATAACAGTAATATAACATGCAGTACTTAGCCTTATACTAGTGGAACATAAATGTGTGGCCATACTTTTTGTAATAGTACATTAATGGTAGTCTGTGTATCATATAATATCATGTCTAGTGACAGTGTAGTGTCATAGCGTATCTGTGGAACCGTATGCAGGTAACGTTACCCAAACATATGGTAACATAGTGGACAGGATGTCAGTGGTTTATGAACGAGACCTAATAGGTATCCAGTATTACACTCTTCGTCTATTAGGCATCCGATATATTTAAGTACAGTGTTTATTACAATGTTTTAATATGGTGTGCCAATTAAGATTTACCAGTAATTAATAAAGCAATCAAGTTCAATTAATAGACTAAAAAGATAATTTATAAAATAAAACACTCACAAACTTGCTACAGGACTGTAGCTCTCGTTCCCACGATCGCAACGGATCCAGAATCGCCCGAAACGGAGTCCGGATGCTCAAGTTATTGCCCGAATACTGAAAGTAATAAAATGGGGTTAAATATGTAATAACTGAAATTATCCAGGGGGTTATTTGTAATTTTTCAGGGGCCTAAACGTAATTAAAAATCTTACAGGGGCTAAAATGAAAATATTACCTTAACGGGTCGGGTCCGGGTATAAACGGGTCGGGTTTGGATCCAATACCTAAACCCGCAACTTAAGTTATTGGGTACGGGTTATCGGGTTATTGGGTTGGGTTTATATCCAAACCCAACCCCCTTCTTGGGTTATTGGGTTCGGGTTATACCCGAACCCAAATGAAGAACAACAACAGCAGCAGCAGCAGCAGCGCTGCTGCTGCGCCCACTTGGCCGGCCCCTGGTCGGCCACTGGCCGGGCCGGCCAGCCACTGGCCTGGCCGGCGGCGCCCACCGCGGTCTACACGGCGGCGCCCCCGTGGCCCATGCCGGCGGTGCCTCCCGCCGGCGGCAGGAGAGAGAGAGAGGGAGAGAGAGTGTTTACCAGGGGGGGAGAGAGAGAGAGAGAGCGCGCGGCCATGGCGGCCGTGTCGGCGACGGCCGGAGGGGAGCGCCGGGCTGGAGGTGCTCGGCGACGCCTGCGGTGGTTGGCCGGGGTCGCCGGAGTTGGAGCCGGTAGCGGCCAACTATACAGGGAGAGAGAGAGAGTGGTATGGGGAAAAAGGGAGAGAGAAGAGAGAGAGAAGAGAGAAGAAATAGAGAGAGATTTAGAGAGAGAGTTAAGGAGAGAGAGAAAGAGAGAGATTGGTTTTTAAAGAAGAGAGAGGAAGTCGGTGATGGGTCAAAGGCGGTGGAGAGTCTTCGGGAAGAAGGAAAAGAAAAGAAAGGAAAGGAAAAGAAAGAGAATAAGAAAAATTTAATTAATATTTTATTGGCCCAAAATTCGACTAGCTCCGAACGATGCCCAAAAATTACAAAAAATAGAGAATATTATCCAAAGACATAAGATGAAGACGGTTTATTGAAACTCAATCTGGTTTGCAAATTAAAAATCACGGAGTGTCTCGCCGATACGGGCGACACCGGTTTGACCGGATTTTTGATAAATTCAGAAAAATCCCCAAAAATACCCAATCGTAGCTAACACGATTCTAAGACACACGGTGAAAGCGAATTCGCAAAATATAACTTCGTTTGGGAAATAAAAATCGGAAGGCCGGTTATCGGTATCGGTCGACACCGACTACGGAGATTTTCCAAAATAATTCAGAAAAATCCTGAAAAATCTAAAATATTAGAAAATGATTTTTGAAACTGAAATCGGCCCAATCGGACTACTACGGAGATCAAATCAATTTTGTACGTCGTATCGCGTACTGATACGGTAATACGTACACCGGGGATCAGGGTGTTACATTTCTCCCCACCTTACAAAAATTGCGTCCTCACAATTTCCATTTAGGTGTGAGAATAAGATTTCCAACCCTAATGCCTAAAGGTGACAGATCCACGACACCTCCGCTGCGCACTCTGCTATCTATACGGAACTCGGGATGGAGAAGTATGGTAGTGATGAACCTTAACGGATGGAAAGCAAGACAATGCAAGGGAAGCGAGAAGGAAATCGGATGTTCTGGTTGACAACTGGAAGGAAGGAAGGACACAAACGAGTCAAGGAATGAATTGTCAAGGTTGTGGTATTCTTGTACTCGTTGCTGGAATCCCCAAATTTAGATACAGATAGGTTAATCTGTACCCGATTGTACTGGTGGTAAGAGCCCGAGTATTGACCCAGATGGTTACCCACACCAGGTGTGAACCTAGGCTCTGATACCACTATGTAACGCCCCGATCCCAAGGATACGGAGACATTATGGCGACGTACGTACGCGAGGTGAAAACAACCTCACGCGTACGTTAAGCCTCAGTACAGTACAATACCTCCATATAGATATGAGGTCCAGCATGAAAGCAGTACAAGAATACCTGCAGAAAGAGGTCAGCGATCATAACAGATATGAAAACAAGGATAAATAAGATAACAGAAATAAAACACTAAAATACCTATGAATAGTCCTGATGCGGAATCTCCCATGTGACTCCAAGGCACTCTCTGAAGCTATCGTAACTCGGATCTCCAATCTGGGCATACAAACCTAGGGTCGTCAGAAAACGACCTAGTGAGTGGTAAAATGAAGAAGGCAGGAATATACTATAATAATACAAGCACGATAATAAGATATAAGATATGATGTGATAACAATAATAAGCAGTAGACAAATAAAAATATGTAATCATCGGGTCATGTCTCTAATCGTGTCCAGGTTATATCATAAATAATATTGTCTAGTGGTGACGTAATAGATATGAATTTGCTAGTGGTGACGTAAAAGTAGTGAACGTGGTAGTGATGTAAATGAACATGCAGGTAGGCATATGCAATATGATCATGCTACTGTGTTGTGTCTAAATAGCATATAAGCAATGCAAAACAGAATATATGTGATGCAAGGTGTACATGTGCAAAATCTACAGGTAACATGATATATGTAGTATGCCACCATAGGTATAAGGTAGTGTAGCAAAATCTACAGGTAACATGATAGCGGATACGATAACATGAAAAGGAACAGTAACAAGTAAGCAAGATCACAGTGAACATGATAGCAGACAAAATAACAGGAACAGTAACACGTTAGTATACATGTATCAGGCAAGTCATGTGATTGACACAATAGTAGAAATCAGTACCACCTGGTATTACAATCACTCTCTTCCAGTGTCCCATACCACTGGCAGTTCATACTGGAGCCCGCACTCCAGTCGAACCCATCCGGACATGGCCTACGGGTACCATTATCCAAACGAGAGAGTAACCAAATAACAAGTATTCCCAACGTTACTATTGTGTATACTGTTTTATTATGTTAATTGGAAACCCATGGTCGAGGAGTTCTTATCGGGTGGATGTATCCCGTGCATATCCGGGATCACGGCCTTAAACAGACCCCTGGCTGCTGAGACCAGGGCCAGCCCGCTAAGGCTGTAACATGTAACGGGATCTCAATGAGCTAAAACAATAACGGGAAACGGGAGCTCATGAGCAATAACAGACGGTAGCCAGCACTACCCCGTCCCCTGCAGTGGGACAAACAATGGATCCAGTACATCACCCGATAAGATCTAATCAACCGTCAAGTCTCCCCCATACCCAAGTTATCATTATAATCTGATATGTCCAGTCTACAATGTGACAAGAACAACTACTGTACATGATACGGGTAACATGATAACTGGACCAGAGCTCTGTTGATAGCGTAGAACAATATAACGAGAATCGGGAACAATATAACGGGAACAATATAACGGGAAACGGGAACAGTAGATGTGGAATTCCACATATCGCATATCAACAGCTCTCATGTCCAGTAGCAAGAATATCCATATCAGTAACGGGAACATGTATCCAGTAACGAAAATAACAATAACGAGAAACAAGCATATAACATGTATCCGGTAACATGGAACAATAATACAGGTAATATGAACGGTGATCCATATGACAAGAATAAAGAAATCATACATGCATGTGTAACAGTGATATGCCGAGCATTCCTGTAATGATGATAACGGTATAGGATATGACGGTATGCCGTGAAGTAGTGTACATGAATACGAACGTGAGACGAGTCATAGTATCTGTGCAATATGTACAAGTAATACCTATAGGCAGTGTCTAACTATCGTATTGGTGTAAGGATGATAACAGTAATATAACATGCAGTATTTAGCCTTATACTAGTGGAACATAAATGTGTGGCCATACTTTTGTAATAGTACATTAATGGTAGTCCGTGTATCATATAATATCATGTCTAGTGACAGTGTAGTGTCATAGCGTATCTGTGGAACCGTATGCAGGTAACGTTACCCAAACATATGGTAACATAGTGGACATGATGTCAGTGGTTATGAACAAGACCTAATAGGTATCCAGTATTACACTCTTCGTCTATTAGGCATCCGATATATTTAAGTACAGTGTTTATTACAATGTTTTAATATGGTGTGCCAATTAAGATTTACCAGTAATTAATAAAGCAATCAAGTTCAATAATAGACTAAAAAGATAATTTATAAAATAAAACACTCACAAACTCGCTACAGGACTGTAGCTCTCGTTCCCACGATCGCAACGGATCCAGAATCGCCCGAAACGGAGTCCGGATGCTCCAGTTATTGCCCGAATACTGAAAGTAATAAAATGGGGTTAAATATGTAATAACTGAAATTATCCAGGGGGTTATTTGTAATTTTTCAGGGGCCTAAACGTAATTAAAAATCTTACAGGGGCTAAAATGAAAATATTACCTTAACGGGTTGGGTCCGGGTATAAACGGTCGGGTTTGGATCCAATACCCAAACCCGCAACTTAAGTTATTGGGTACGGGTTATCGGGTTATTGGGTTGGGTTTATATCCAAACCCAACTCCCTTCTTGGGTTATTGGGTTCGGTTATACCCGAACCCAAATGAAGAACAGCAGCAGCAGCAGCAGCAGCAGCGCTGCTGCTGCGCCCACTTGGCCGGCCCCTGGTCGGCCACTGGCCGGGCCGGCCAGCCACTGGCCTGGCCGGCGGCGCCCACCGCGGTCTACACCGGCGGCGCCCCTGTGGCCCATGCCGGCGGTGCCTCCCGCCGGCGGCAGGGGAGAGAGAGGGGAGAGAGAGTGTTTACCAGGGGGGAGAGAGAGAGAGCGCGCGGCCATGGCGGCCGTGTCGGCGACGGCCGGAGGGGAGCGCCGGGCTGGAGGTGCTCGGCGACGCCTGCGGTGGTTGGCTGGGGTCGCCGGAGTTGGAGCCGGTAGCGTCCAACTATACAGGGAGAGAGAGAGTGGTGTGGGGGAAAAGGGAGAGAGAAGAGAGAGAGAAGAGAGAAGAAATAGAGAGAGATTTAGAGAGAGAGTTAAGGAGAGAGAGAAAGAGAGAGATTGGTTTTTAAAGAAGAGAGAGGAAGTCGGTGATGGGTCAAAGGCGGTGGAGAGTCTTCGGGAAGAAGGAAAAGAAAAGAAAGGAAAAGAAAAGAAAGAGAATAAGAAAAATTTAATTAATATTTTATTGGCCCAAAATTCGACTAGCTCCGAACGATGCCCAAAAATTACAAAAAATAGAGAATATTATCCGAAGACGTAAGATGAAGACGGTTTGTTGAAACTCAATCTGGTTTGCAAATTAAAAATCACGGAGTGTCTCGCCGATACGGGCGATACCGGTTTGACCGGATTTTTGATAAATTCAGAAAAATCCCCAAAAATACCCAATCGTAGATAACACGATTCTAAGACACACGGTGAAAGCGGATTCGCAAAATATAACTTCGTTTGGGAAATAAAAATCGGAAGGCCGGTTATCGGTATCGGTCGACACCGACTACGGAGATTTTCCAAAATAATTCAGAAAAATTCCAGAAAATCCTGAAAAATTTAAAATATTAGAAAATAATTTTTGAAACTGAAATCGGCCCAATCGGACTACTACGGAGATCAAATCAATTTTGTACGTTGTATCGCGTACTGATACGGTGATACGTACACCGGGGATCAGGGTGTTACATTTCTCCCCACCTTACAAAAATTGCGTCCTCGTAATTTCCATTTAGGTGTGAGAATAAGATTTCCAACCCCTAATGCCTAAAGGTGACAGATCCACGACACCTCCGCTGCGCACTCTGCTATCTATACGGAACTCGGGATGGAGAAGTATGGTAGTGATGAACCTTAACGGATGGAAAGCAAGACAATGCAAGGGAAGCGAGAAGGAAATCGGATGTTCTGGTTGACAACTAGAAGGAAGGAAGGACACAAACGAGTCAAGGAATGAATTGTCAAGGTTGTGGTATTCTTGTACTCGTTGCTGGAATCCCCAAATTTAGATACAGATAGGTTAATCTGTACCCGATTGTACTGGTGGTAAGAGCCCGAGTATTGACCCAGATGGTTACCCACACCAGGTGTGACCTAGGCTCTGATACCACTATGTAACGCCCCGATCCCAAGGATACGGAGACGTTATGGCGACGTACGTACGCGAGGTGAAAACAACCTCACGCGTACGTTAAGCCTCAGTACAGTACAATACCTCCATATAGATATGAGGTCCAGCATGAAAGCAGTACAAGAATACCTGCAGAAAGAGGTCAGCGATCATAACAGATATGAAAACAAGGATAAATAAGATAACAGAAATAAAACACTAAAATACCTATGAATAGTCCTGATGCGGAATCTCCCATGTGACTCCAAGGCACTCTCTGAAGCTATCGTAACTCGGATCTCCAATCTGGGCATGCAAACCCAGGGTCGTCAGAAAGCGACCTAGTGAGTGGTAAAATGAAGAAGGCAGGAATATACTATAATAATACAAGCACGATAATAAGATATAAGATATGATGTGATAACAATAATAAGCAGTAGACAAATAAAAATATGTAATCATCGGGTCATGTCTCTAATCGTGTCCAGGTTATATCATAAATAATATTGTCTAGTGGTGACGTAATAGATATGAATTTGCTAGTGGTGACGTAAAAGTAGTGAACGTGGTAGTGATGTAAATGAACATGCAGGTGGGCATATGCAATATGATCATGCTACTGTGTTGTGTCTAAATAGCATATAAGCAATGCAAAACAGAATATATGTGATGCAAGGTGTACATGTGCAAAATCTACAGGTAACATGATATATGTAGTATGCCACCATAGGTATAAGGTAGTGTAGCAAAATCTACAGGTAACATGATAGCGGATACGATAACATGAAAAGGAACAGTAACAAGTAAGCAAGATCACAGTGAACATGATAGCAGACAAAATAACAGGAACAGTAACACGTTAGTATACATGTATCAGGCAAGTCATGTGATTGACACAATAGTAGAAATCAGTACCACCTGGTATTACAATCACTCTCTTCCAGTGTCCCATACCACTGGCAGTTCATACTGGAGCCCGCACTCCAGTCGAACCCATCCGGACATGGCCTACGGGTACCATTATCCAAACGAGAGAGTAACCAAATAACAAGTATTCCCAACGTTACTATTGTGTATACTGTTTTATTATGTTAATTGGAAACCCATGGTCGAGGAGTTCTTATCGGGTGGATGTATCCCGTGCATACCCGGGATCACGGCCTTAAACAGACCCCTGGCTGCTGAGACCAGGGCCAGCCCGCTAAGGCTGTAACATGTAACGGGATCTCAATGAGCTAAAACAATAACGGGAAACGAGAGCTCATGAGCAATAACAGACGGTAGCCAGCACTACCCCGTCCCCTGCAGTGAGACAAACAATGGATCTAGTACATCACCTGATAAGATCTAATCAACCGTCAAGTCTCCCCCATACCCAAGTTATCATTATAATCTGATATGTCCAGTCTACAATGTGACAAGAACAACTACTGTACATGATACGGGTAACATGATAACTGGACCAGAGCTCTGTTGATAGCGTAGAACAATATAACGAGAATCGGGAACAATATAACGGGAACAATATAACGGAAAACGGGAACAGTAGATGTGGAATTCCACATATCGCATATCAACAGCTCTCATGTCCAGTAGCAAGAATATCCATATCAGTAACGGGAACATGTATCCAGTAACGAAAATAACAATAACGAGAAACAAGCATATAACATGTATCCGGTAACATGGAACAATAATACAGGTAATATGAACGGTGATCCATATGACAAGAATAAAGAAATCATACATGCATGTGTAACAGTGATATGCCGAGCATTCCTGTAATGATGATAACGGTATAGGATATGACGGTATGCCATGAAGTAGTGTACATGAATACGAACGTGAGACGAGTCATAGTATCTGTGCAATATGTACAAGTAATACCTATAGGCAGTGTCTAACTATCGTATTGGTGTAAGGATGATAACAGTAATATAACATGCAGTACTTAGCCTTATACTAGTGGAACATAAATGTGTGGCCATACTTTTTGTAATAGTACATTAATGGTAGTCCGTGTATCATATAATATCATGTCTAGTGACAATGTAGTGTCATAGCGTATCTGTGGAACCGTATGCAGGTAACGTTACCCAAACATATGGTAACATAGTAGACAGGATGTCAGTGGTTTATGAACAAGACCTAATAGGTATCCAGTATTACACTCTTCATCTATTAGGCATCCGATATATTTAAGTACAGTGTTTATTATAATGTTTTAATATGGTGTGCCAATTAAGATTTACCAGTAATTAATAAAGCAATCAAGTTCAATTAATAGACTAAAAAGATAATTTATAAATAAAACACTCACAAACTGGCTACAGGACTGTAGCTCTCGTTCCCACGATCGCAACGGATCCAGAATCGCCCGAAACGGAGTCCGATGCTCAAGTTATTGCCCGAATACTGAAAGTAATAAAATGGGGTTAAATATGTAATAACTGAAATTATCCAGGGGTTATTTGTAATTTTTCAGGAGCCTAAACATAATTAAAAATCTTACAGGGGCTAAAATGAAAATATTACCTTAACGGGTCGGGTTCGGGTATAAACGGGTCGGGTTTGGATCCAATACCCAAACCCGCAACTTAAGTTATTGGGTACGGGTTATCGGGTTATTGGGTTGGGTTTATATCCAAACCCAACCCCCTTCTTGGGTTATTGGGTTCAGGTTATACCCGAACCCAAATGAAGAACAACAACAGCAGCAGCAGCAGCAGCGCTGCTGCTGCGCCCACTTGGCCGGCCCCTGGTCGGCCACTGGCCGGGCCGGCCAGCCACTGGCCTGGCCGGCGGCGCCCACCGCGGTCTACACCGGCGGCGCCCCCGTGGCCCATGCCGGCGGTGCCTCCCGCCGGCGGCAGGGGAGAGAGAGAGGGGAGAGAGAGTGTTTACCAGGGGGAGAGAGAGAGAGAGAGCACGGCCATGGCGGCCGTGTCGGCGACGGCCGGAGGGGAGCGCCGGGCTGGAGGTGCTCGGCGACGCCTGCGGTGGTTGGCCGGGTCGCCGGAGTTGGAGCCGGTAGCGGCCAACTATACAGGGAGAGAGTGAGAGTGGTGTGGGGAAAAAGGAGAGAGAAGAGAGAGAGAAGAGAGAAGAAATAGAGAGAGATTTAGAGAGAGAGTTAAGGAGAGAGAGAAAGAGAGAGATTGGTTTTTAAAGAAGAGAGAGGAAGTCGGTGATGGGTCAAAGGCGGTGGAGAGTCTTCGGGAAGAAGGAAAAGAAAAGAAAGGAAAAGAAAAGAAAGAGAATAAGAAAATTTAATTAATATTTTATTGGCCCAAAATTCGACTAGCTCCGAACGATGCCCAAAAATTACAGAAAATAGAGAATATTATCCGAAGACGTAAGATGAAGACGTTTGTTGAAACTCAATCTGGTTTGCAAATTAAAAATCACGGAGTGTCTCGCCGATACGGGCGACACCGGTTTGACCGGATTTTTGATAAATTCAGAAAAATCCCCAAAAATACCCAATCGTAGCTAACACGATTCTAAGACACACGGTGAAAGCGGATTCGCAAAATATAACTTCGTTTGGGAAATAAAAATCGAAAGACCGGTTATCGGTATCGGTCGCACCGACTACGGAGATTTTCCAAAATAATCCAGAAAAATTCCAGAAAATCCTGAAAAATCCAAATATTAGAAAATGATTTTTGAAACTGAAATCGGCCCAATCAGACTACTACGGAGATCAAATCAATTTTGTACGTCGTATCGCGTACTGATACGGTGATACGTATACCGGGGATCAGGGTGTTACAGAGGATTAGAGTACGTACGTGAGGGTATTTTCGCTCTGCGTATGTACATCGTTGTAACATCTTCGCATCCATAAGATCGGGGTGTTACAACATATTTGAGGCCCAAACATTCGAATATAGAAATAAACATATAAGAAGAATTTGTAGATCTTTAAGTTAATTTTTTTATGAAACTTAATATACACAAGATTATTAGAACTATAACTTCATGAGTTAATCATCATCAAAACTAGAATGATGGGTCTTTAGGCCAAAAATTCTCTCTTTTTGATGATAATAAAACTCATGGAGTTATATATGCATAGATTAAAGATAAGCTTCATAGAAGCTCCCCTTAACTCATGCATAACATAAAACATATAAATATTCAATGAAGCTCATAAACTAATTAAACATAAAAATACATATATGTATAAAACACAAATAAACATGTATATATAAACTCTAAATTTCTCTCCCCCTTTTTGTCAATTCATCAACAAATGGGTGAAGAAAAATAAGGTAAATGTATATGCGATATAAATCTATGAAAAAAGAAACGTTAAATTAACTCCCCCTGCATACATGCATTACATGAGAAAAGAAATGACAAACCCTAACCCTTATAAGCATAATATGCAATGTATAGACCGAGTTGTTAGGTTTCCCTTACACACGTGTACCACATAAAGAAAAGAGATCAAGCTTTTCTTATATACTATACTCATTATGAATCTATACATAGAGGAGATGTTAAGATCTCCTTGCATATAAGTAATACATGTCAAAACAAATTTTGAAAACCAATTAAAATAAATTTTGATTATCACTTGTAAATCAACAAAACAAATCTTCATACCACATGAAATTAATTAAACAAATTTTGATACTGTCACACCCCGCTTACCAAAATACGCGGAAACAGAGTTGCGACGAGAGTCGGCGACGTATATACGCGAGGAAAATACCCCACATATATACGCTAAGCCTAAAGTAACCTGAACAAGTTATAAATATCTACCATAAATCACTGCAATAATACATATAAAGTCTAACACAATGATAGCAGATGATAATGGAAAGAAAATGGCAACTGAATGTGATAAAGGTAGAATCAGGAAATAACAGGAAGATAAGAGAGATGAGAATACCAGAGTCAGAGAGGGACTCAAGCTCCTCGAAATATGTACGGTCTCATCGAACACCTGCACAACAGAAACAAAGCATCCAATATCTGGACGTGCAAATCCAGCGTCGTCAGAAAGCGACTGGTGAGTGTGTGTGTGTGTGTGTGTAAAGGGAAAAGCTCGTGCATATAAACAATGTGCACAAAGTAATAACAAAAACAACTGCAGATATAAGAAACTAAATAACATGATAAATAACTGAACTGTAGTATATCTGATAACATGAATAAAGATATATGACAACTATCACAACTGTAAATAAACAACTGATGTCTACATATGTATCCTAGCAATATCACTAATCTGGTATATAAATCTGGTATTACAATCATATGTCTATCATAGTGATGTATATGTACAATCAGGTGATTACGGTCAGTCACAATACATTAATAGTTCATTATCATTTATTATGTTAGCGAACACCAATCGCCACCTGTAACAGACGCATCACATACTATGCCTACTACACGTGTCAATCAGGGTCCTAAGTTATTGAAACTGATTGGTTGGGACATTATCCATGCTTTAGGTGGTTCCCGTACAACCCAAGACCACGGCCTCAGTTTCCTGGCGCTGAACCAGGCCGTACCGCTAGGTACTCAGTAACAGTAACAGTAATCTTACTGTGAAACAGTGGAACAGTAACAGTACAGATGGGATGTCAGTCATCCCCCAGAAACCCTGCAGTGGAACCCTCAGTCGGCTGCGCAACTTATATCCTAGGTCCACCCAAAATACAGACGCTGTCTCCTCCATCAATTTTCCCAATCCCAGTGTAAGTTGTTCAATTACTTTATTATTGAATTCAGTAAAGTCAGTCAATATCCATGTTACCTAGAATACTGAGACATGCGGTGGCTGTAACAGTAACAGTACAGTAACATTAATTGTATACACGATAAACAATAATAAGAGCAGTGAACAGTAACAGTAATCGTGTATACAATGAATAGAGCTGTACCGAGCATTACAGTTTAACGATACTTTCCCAGTAACTTTCAATAACATTCTAAGATTATCAAAATTAAGTCAGATACCAAATCAAGTCCAGTCTAGAGTATAACAATACTAGGCCAAGCAACGATGAATTAATAATACATGAAATGGCGCCAATAAATGCCCATATCAACAAAATACATAAGGTGTACAATCATGATGTCATGTGAAGTTGCACGGGTAATCATACTAATAAAATATGTCATATAATTACCTGAAATGATACGAATAAAGACATGAACACTATTGGCAACAGTAAATAAAGAAAAGATGTGAGAACAAACACTCACCTGAAATGACGCAGTTTTCGAACCGACTCGCCATCTGGTCTTCACTGCACGAACAGTACTGATCTACGGATCATCTCATGGATTGGTCTTCGAATCGCCTATGAATCGGATCCACAACGAGCACAAATCTAAATCGGGTCCGGGTCTCCTGCAACGGTCCGGATCTCACCGAACAAATCCGAAATGCTGTAGCACGCGACCAACACCTATAAATAAATATAAATACATGCTACACCAACACGTGCACACAGACATATACGTGTACACCCACGCACACATACATACATACTACATGCATACAAACCCACACTTATATACATATACTATACCTTTGATTAAAAACTCACTTACTAAAACATTAATATCCCTATTCATTAAAAATATGCATGTACAAATAAGTATTTATAATAACCATACATGCACGTAATATTTACCAACATACCCCTACATTATTTCACGCAACACACCAACACACATGGAACTCACGCATGCACTTAACAAACAATGCATGTACATTTATTAAAACACCCTCACCCACATAATATAGACACACATCTATATATGATAACCCACACTAATTCATTAACATGTAATTCATTAATATAATATAAAAATACCTTTAATAAAACTCACTCATGCATGCAAAAATAATAAGGGGAGATAACTCACGGCATGGGTACTCGGGTGTCACCGTGGAGAGTCGCCGGAGATCGAACGGAGGACGAGGAGGGAATAGCGGGGATGCGAAGGATCGCGGAGGAGAGAAGGAGGCCGCGAAGGACTCCGGGGTTGTTGAGTCTGGTCGGCAGCACTATCTTAATGCCTCTGTTGCAACGAGCGTTTCATCCTCAATGCCATTGATTACCTCTCAAAATTTGGTTACTCCAAAGAACATGTATTACACACTTAACATTTTGTCTGATCTCCAAAACCAAATAATGGATTGAAATTAAATTAGGTGAATCTCTTGCTCTCTTGCTGCCCTTGGAAGAGGTCGGCTGGGACTGCAAAACAGAGAGAGAGAGACTAATATTAATACCTACACACATGTATGTGTGTTAAAATTATACTCACGGACCTCTCCCTGCAAACACACCCAACTATCCATGCATGCACACTCACGTCCACATCTCATTCACACATACGTTGACAAAGAACACATATAATGCAATAAATACAATTGTAAATACATATAAAAAAATTTTATATACACATAATACTAATACAACATATGAAAGAGAGAGAATAAAAATGAAAGGGAGAGAATAAAACTTACAGGCACACACATGGAGAAGGAAGCAAGGAACTCATGTTGGGGCATGGCCGTGCTCCGACGGAGATCGACGGAGAAGGCGGAGGTCGCGGAGAAGTCCGACGGCTCCGAGGTGATGCTCCGACGGAGAAGGCAACACGGTGGGTTGCTCGATGTCGACGGTGCCTCGGCTCCGTGGCACACGACGATGGCGGTGGAGCAAGGTGGGGCAGCGGAGGCCGAGGATGCAGCGCATGGAGAAGATGGGCTGCCGGGTCCTGGCGCTGGCCGTGGGCGCTGAGGGAGGGGATCGCGGCCACCAAGGAGGGAGGTAGGCAGTGGGGTGTTTTTTTGCGGCTGTAAATGAAAGGGAAGGGAAGAAATAGATTTGTTATGATTTGATTGGGTTGTTTTGGATTAGAAGGGAATTAGGTTAGGGATTGATAGGGTGGTTATGATAGGATTTTATGGCTTTGACTTGGCTCTCCTGGTCTTGGGGTGTACAAAACAGAGAAAATGAAAGATGATAAGAAGAGCGTGCGCTTGCTCATTTGGACTTGGGGTTTGGATTCATGGGTATAGGACAGGGAATGGGTATGGGATTTAAATAAGAGAGAATAGAAATAATAAGATAATAAGATAATGATAATAATAGTTAATAACAATACATAACATTAATTACAATCATAATTAACAAAATACTAATATTGTATATATATACATATACACATATATAAAACATATTAGTCAATGTTAATAATAATACCTAAAATAGAAATACAGTATTATTTTCTTAGGGATATTACAGATACTATTTGTAAATCACAAAACTAATGTATAAGCTTGTTAGAAATAAAAGCAAATATTTTGAAGTAAAATCAAGTTTAGCATGAAATCAATTTGTGCTATAAAACATGTATGGTCAATGTAAAACAAGTACAATCAATCATATATATATATATATATATATATATATATATATATATATATATATATATATATATATATATATATATATATATATATATGTGTATGTCAGTGAAAATACCACTTGAAATTTAACGCATACATATATAGAAAAACTTGAATGAATATACAAAAATAAAATAACATGAAAATCATGTGTATAACTCATATCATCCACCCTATCATGCACAAGTTAAAATGATATTTATTAAGGCACACAAGGTATGATCGCCTAACTAATTGCCCTTAAGGGTAGAAATTTTTAAAAATAAGGTTTTGAAAATAGTATAGCAAGATTGAAAATACTACCAAGTGAAGAATAAAGCACTAGTTTAAAATAGTTTTAAAAACTAGTCAAAGATTTTTCAAACATGAAACCAAATCATATATCTCATGAAGCATGCTAATTAGACAAAAATTGACACTCAAGATCTATAAAGCACATAAATGAGCTCATGAAAATAAAATCATGAATAAATATAAAGTTGAGTGCTCAATGTTCATGTGAATAATATATTCATAAAGATAAACCAATAAGGCTCAAATAAAAACATGAAATTCTTTTACATAAACATGATATATCATATAATCATGCAAGAATAATCAAAACTAGGACATACAATGTACAATCAAATATAAAATGAGGAAACAAATGAAATAAAACATATAAAGCATGAAGAACAAGTGTAACTCAAGAATTGTACCTGTATAATACAAGTTTTAACAAGATTTGCATATCAACATATGATATAAACATATAAATCAAAATATGCTTTAACTAACGCATATAAAAATATGAATCCAAAAAAAAAATAGGCATGTAAATCTACTTGAAAACATAAAGAAAGTTTTTCAAAAATACATGCATAGCTTACAACCAATCAACTCAGCATAACACACAAAACAAAACATAATTGAGTTTAAGTTACTGCACTAGCATATAAATATTTAAAATATTTTTAAAAGTGGAGGATAAAATGGTTATCAATACCGATGTAGCCAATCTATTTCTCCAAAATAAGGTGGTCCTCTCACAAAAACTCCTTGATAGTGATGCATCCGTGAGGTGTTCGTCAAGCTTCGATTGCATCTATTACCAAGGCACCAATCCTCTCACATTTTGTGAGACCCCACACCTGCATCAAAAATAAATGGTGGGAATTTTGGTACCTATATCTTTTTGAGTTCACGGGGGTTAGTAGTATAGGGTATCCAAACATTTTTATTTGCAAAATTGAAAGAATTTAATCTATCAAAGCAAAATTTTGTAAGATGGCCTTTTCGGCGCAATGTGTGCAAGTGTTCTCTAGCATACATATGAGTGGAATGTGTATGAGCATGGTGTGCATGTGGTGTATGCCGTGGGGAATGTGCATAAATATGTGGAATATATTTCTTGCTGAATATAGATTCCAATCTATTATGACTAAAGGCACATTGGCTCAAAGATGAGCCTAAACATCAATTCTATTTTTCAAAATATGAAACTCTTTTTTGACAATAGAAGATGATAGAATACTAGCATGAGAAACATGGTAAGAATGAGAATCAAAATCATTTTTAAGACTATTAAAAGAAATAGACAAATCCTCTTTTTCTTTTGAAATAGTATCAATTTTGTTTATCAAAGAATTGTTTCCTTCAAAAACAACATTCAATTTTGAAGACAAGGAAATATTCTTCTTTTTTAAAAATTCATTTTCCTTCAACAAAGAATCATTTTCTTTCAAAACGAAATCGTTTTCTTTCTTCAACAAATCATATTTTTTAAGAAGTATATGACAAAGCAATGCATGCTCGTCATAAGGCATCTCAACATCTTCATCAATCTCGAAATCGAAATTTACTTCAAGGGAGTCATCCCTTGGATTATGTAACACATGTTGAAAGTAGCACTTCCTTCATCTGAGTCACTCTCTTTGTCACTTTGTGTTTGTTCACCAAGAGAAATTAGAGTATTTCTTATTACAAGGGCCGAATCAAACTTAGAAACCCTACATAAATACTCATTATTTCTGGTTGACTTTAAAGCGTGGATGACTTTTGCATTAGCCTCAAGATGTTTGTCATTGATAAAATATGAATTTTGGTTGTGACAAGATAAACATGAATACCGTGGGCTTTGAGATACATGAACATCTTAACTTTTTAAGTTTAAAAGTTAAGAATATCAAACATAGGGGGTGCAATGAAATTCATGTGTGTGCAAATATTGTGATTAATAAAAAAATAAGGATATTTAACTCATGTTTTATGCATATATATTTTGTTATGAGCTTTATTGAATATCTATATGTTTATTTGTTATACATAAGTGAAGGGGGAGCTTTTACAAGTTTTCACTAATCCATACATATATAATTCCATGAGTTTTGTCATCATAAAATGGGGGAGTTTGTTAGCCCAAAGGTCCATCACTCTAATTTTGATGATGATTAATTCATGTAGTTATAGTACTAATGATCTTATGTTATTTAAATTTTAGATAATCAATCAAAATCTTTATTGGTATTTAGCTTCAACAAAATATTCAAAGTCAAGTTTTGAAGGTAGCACGTGTTGATTCAAGAGCTCATGCATAACGAACACATCAAGTACTCAAGAAAGAGTCTAGCTCCATAAGAATCATATTTGGATCAAGTCAAAATGAAGAATAAGATTTTCAAGAGAAGACTTGAGCCAAGATTTGTAAGATTAGAATTTATGTTAAAGAATAGATGAGTTTTGATTGCTCAAGCTTATACACTTACACATACACAAAAGTTTTGGTGTTTGATTTTCAAGAAGATTGAGTTTAACAATATCGTTTTGTGAAAGATTCTATTTTTGTGTTTTAAACTCATATCTTATGTTTATATGACTTATATCTCAAAAGAATAAGTTTTATAGTTTGAAATATGTGATGGATTCTAACCATACATATTAGATCTTTATTTGTTCAAAGAAACTTATTTTCATGAATTTAAGTTTTATTTTTATCAAAAGATGATTTTATGTTTAGAAATTCTCAAAAACAAGTTCATAGATTCTATCCACACATGTGTGTTTTAAATGAGTTTGAGAAACTTATTTTTGTATTTATACAAGTTTTGAAAAAACTGAATTTTCATCACAAAGTTTATGGTTTTAGAAAATACAATTTTTATTTCAAGATCGTATTTCATTTCTCAAAAAAGTTCACTCAAAAAAAGTTCACATGTTTATAATATTTGTTGATTTTTTTGTGCTATAGTGTATTTACATGAACTTATTTTTACAAAATTTACTGATATTTATTGGTATTTATTTGGATTTAAAAAGATGTTCAAAATTTTCAAAATATAGTATTTGGGCTACTGTCGGTCGACCGATCGCAGAGCTTATTGCTCTACCGGTTGACTGCACAGATGTGCACGAGCCCATGAGGGCTAGGGCTAGGGCTAGGTCAACCGACCGATCGACCACAGAACGCACTCTGCTTTCTGTTTTAGGTTTCGGTCAATCGCTCAGTCGACCGTCAGAAAGCACAACTCTCTGGAGTTGGCCGTGGTTGACCGCACGGTTGATCGGCATTTCAACGGCTAGAAAATTAGTCGTTGGGCGGTCGATCGGCCAGTCAACCGACAGACTATTTCATCTTGTATTTTGCCCCAACGGCTCTATTTTCTAGAGCTTTATAAATTGGGATTTTGGGTTGAGTTTTAGCAAGATTTTCTTAACCAGTTTTCTGTGCCTATTAACCTATCTTCAGTAAGTTTTTTAACAAGTTTTAGAGCTTCAATTCCATATCAAAAGAGAGTTTTCAAGTTTGCTTCTCTTGAGTTTTTAAAAAGATTTTTTTTTAATTTTTTACTTCAAAATCTATTTAATTTTCTCACATGAGCTTGAGATTTCATTGTCAAATCTATCCTATAGGATTCTTGATTGTGAAAGTATTTGTTTGTGATCAAGAAATTGATCACCAAGTTTACTACCTTTTATTTGAGAAGTTAAAAGTTGCGGCCTCGACGAGCTAACAGGTTCGCGTGTGTTGTTGTTCTTGCGAGAAGTGAGGGACTTGTGAGTCCAAGAGTTCTTGAGGGAATTTGTAGGTGTTGCGACACCGAGTGATCTTGCTCAATTTTAGTGAAAATTCTTTATTGCGGTGAAGGCGGGGACGTAGAGCAAGTGGCTCGAACCTCGAAACAATTCTCTCGTGTTTGTGATTACTCATCTCTCTCTACTCTACTCACTTGTGTTTATATCTTATATGCTCTTATTATACTTGTCTATCTTTACATGCTTGATATATTTTCATGTGCTTACACTTGTTTGAAGCAAGAGTGTAATTAAGCACCTCAACTCTTAATCAAGAAGAATCTTGAGGAAAAGTTATAAAAGCCCTTCATCGGAAATTCAGCTTCACTTTTTGGTTATCATTTGTGTGATAGTTTTAGTTAGCATAAAAGTTTAATTTCCGCATTTGATTAGCACATCACCTATTCACCCCCCTCTAGGTGATTACAATTCTTACTTATAAAGACTTTAGACAAGACCAGATCCTAACTCAAAACTATTACTCATAAACATATTATTTAGACTCTACTAGACTCTAAATACTATTAGAATTATATAATTAAACCTATCTATTATATCTGACAAACAAAGTAATTCAACTTATCTTACGTGATTAGATACTATTACTTGTCATCTAAAGCACCACTTGCATGAATTGGTTCCAAGGGAGAAACGCTACAATAATGATATTGATTAGGTGATTCCTTACAAACTTCCAAGACTTTGGCACGTCTTAATGACTGTCATGATGAGTTTTCGCCTACCCCCTTCTTCTTTTCCATATTGAGTTTCTTGATTCTACTCTCTCATGGCTGAATACGTGAAAGAATCATTAGGAACAATTGAAGGACACTCAGTGTTAAAGTCACTTGTGATTAAGAATAGCCCTACATTGAAAAGTTGAATAGAAGTGTAGGACATAAATAGAAAAATGGACGTCTACATATCAGCTTAAGCTTTCGCACCACATAAGTCATAACCCATATTTGTATCTGCACTTTCTTGGCCCCTCGATGGGCTTGTTTTTCCTAACAGTTCGGTATTATCTACAACAATTTTAGAACCAAAACTGTTAGTTTCAAAATAAAGTTTGATGTCACCACATTTAACATGGTCTTTCAAGAAATGGTGTCTCACATCACTATGTATAGTATGAGAATGAAAAATGGAATTTTTGAACAAATTTATAGCACTAATATTATCACACAAGATGTAATTAGTATCAAAAGTCAATCCAAAGTCTTTCAAAGTTTTTTTTTCATTCATAATATTTAGACACAACACAAACCGATAGTGATATATTCCACTTCTATTATGGACAAAGTCACACAATTTTGCTTCTTACTTAACTAAGAAACAAGAGCATCTCCTAAAAATTGGCATGTGTCGTTGATGCTTTTGCGGTCTACTTTGCTTTCGGTAAAATCCGCATCATAATGACCAATCAATTCAAAAGATGTATACCTAGGATAAAACAAGCCAAAATGAGATGTACCTTAAAAATATTTAATAATTCTCTTAATCACATGTAAATGTGATTCTTTAGGAGATACTTGAAATTTAGCATACAAGCATACAATAAACATTATATTCGATCAGCTAGAGGTAAGATAAAATAAACTACCGATCATACCTCTGTAGACCTTCATGTCTACACTTTTAACTTTCTCATCTTTATGAAGCTTTGTTGAAGTGCTTAAGGGTGTTCCGATTGTCTTTGCATCTTGTAATTTGAACTTTTCACAAGTTTTTTTTGCATACTTCTCTTGATTTATAAAAATATCCTCTTTGAATTGCTTAATTTGTAATTTAATGAAAAAGTTAAGCTCACCCATCATGCTCATTTCTAACTTTTTTTTGCATACAATTTGAAATTTCTTACAAAGAGATTCATTACTGCACCTAAGACAATGGGCCTGTTTGTTTCGTTGCAAAACGTCGCAAGTCGTAAGTCGTAAAATGAGAATGGAAAAAGTGAACTGTAGCAGAGAAAATATATTGTGTTTTACGGTGTTTGGTTGATAAAGTGAAGTGTAAATGAAAAATATATTGTGTTTTACGGTGTTTGGTTGATAAAGTGAAAGTGTAAATGGTAAAGTATATTGTGTTTTACGGTGTTTGGTTGGTAATGTAAAAGTGTAAGTGGAAAAATTGACCACAAAATTAACTATAGCAGTGATTTAAATGTTATAAATACTATTAAATTAAATCTACTATTGCAAATAAATTGTATTAATAAATTTGAGATAAAAATTAATAATCTTAATATTTTATTTATAACAATAATATTAATAAAATATTAGTATAAATAGTAAAATATTACTAAAATATTAACTAAATAAATAATATAAAATTTTAAGAAAATCTAAAGAACATTAATAAAAGTTTAAGAATACTAATAAATATTAAAAAATGCTACAACAATAATAAAATATAGTTATAATATTATAATATTAAAAATACTTGAAATTATTATAATATAAATTTTTATAATATTATTGTAATATTATAGAAATATAAAATTAATAAAGTAAAATATAATTATAATTTAATAATAAATTATCATTATAGTATTATTATACTCAATTATTATTACAATATTAACATAATAAAATATAAATATAATAATAAAATATATTATGATATTAATAAAGTAATTTTTTATATTAAAAATAAATAATTAAATATATAGTAATTTTATATTAAAGTATAATACTGTTATATTAATAAAATATTAACTCTAAATAAAATAATAAAAAATGGAATAAGTATTAATAAAATAATAAAATATTAAATTAAAATATTAAATTAAAATAGTAAAATATTAAATATTAAAACAATAAAAATTTAAAGATTAAAAATATAAAATAATTAAATAATTAAATAAGAAATTGAACACTATTAAAATATTAAATATTTAATAATATTTAATTATATATTGATTATCAAGTAACTGTTTTGAACTGTAAGTGTACTACAAGTGAGAGTTACATGACCACAAAATTAACTGTAGCAACTGCAAGTGGGAAAATATGAGTGTAAAAGTGAGATTTACATGACCACAAATTTAACTGTAGCAACTGCAAGCGGGAAAAGAAGAGTTGCAAAAGTGTTTTGCATTTTACATTTTGCAAACGAAACCAAACAACTGTAAATGTAAAGTTGCAAAACTTTTTACATTTTGCAAATGTTTTGCAACTTACCAAACACGCCCAATATCGTCAACGTAAATTTGCACTAGTAACATATCTTTATTTTTGACTTTCACAAATAAGGTGCAATCAATTTTACCCTTAACAAAACCATTTTCACAAAGAAAATTTCGAAGTCTTAGCATCAGAGATTGGGAGAGAAAGAGTTGAGGTCTAAGCATCATACTTCGGTCTATAAAATAATCAATACAGAGTATTTTTAGTCTCACAGACAATGGAGGACTTAACTAACACTAATAAAAACTCTCTCTCAACACATGCCAAGCACATGGTGCTTGCTTCATGTCATAAAGAACTTTCTTTAATTTGAAAATATGATCCAAAAATTCGTGATTTTCAAAACAGGGAGGTTATTCAACGTAAACTTCCTCCTCTATAAATCCATTAAGAAAAACACTTTTAACATCTATTTAAAAAAGATGAAAATTTTTGAAACTCGCAAAGGCAAGAAGCATTATAATAGCTTCCAATCTAGCAACCGATGTAAAAATTTCCTTATAGTCAATATCTTTTTTTTTATTGTATCATTTGGCAACAAGTCTAACCTTGTTTCTAGTGACTATACCATGTCCATCAAGTTTATTATGAAATACCCATTTTATTCAAATTGTGGAACACTTTTTGGGTCTAGGAGCCAACTCCCAAACATAATTCCTCTCAAAATTATTCAACTCATCTTGCATAGCCAAAAACCAAAATTCATCTTCAAGTGCATCAAATATATTTTTAGGTTCTACTTGAGATAAGAATAGTAGGTTACCACATTCGTTTTGAGCTTGAGTTTTAGTTGTAACTCCTCTTGATGCGTCGCCAATGATTTGCTCCTTTGGATAGTCTTTGACAAATCTCCATGAATTAGGAAAATCATTACTAGCATTCATCGGTTGTTGTTCTTGAGGGGATTGAAAATCACCTGTTTATTTGATTCATCAAGATTTATCTTTTCAAAGTGTCCAGCAATGTATCTATCTCATCATCTTTTCTTCAATCCAAAAGGTTAATCCCTTCCAAAGAAACATGAATCTTCCGATTTAGAATCAAATTTTCTCAAGTTGTTCTTGGTATTCAAGATAAAATATTTGCATCAAAAAATATGAAAATATGAAATATTTGGAGATTTTTTATAATAAAGCTCATAAAGAGTTTTCTTTAAAATCGGACGATCCAAAACACGATTCAAAATATTACATGTCGATTAACGGTTTCACCCCAAAAATTGTGAAAAATCCAATAGTTTGATGATAGTTAAACTATTCAATTTATTAACAATCACTGTATTTAGTGTTTATATGTTGCAAGATAGGTAAAGATACTTGAGTTAGAGGATAGATGAAAAAAACTAAATTGTAAAATCAATATGAACGATGTTGGAGTAAGACTCCAAGATCAACATCAATTTTAAATCCAACTACATCAATAACAAAGCTCAAAAGGAGTAAACACAAGACTCCAAGTTCTTAATTAGTGAATATCAAGGTTCAAATCAAGCTACATCAAGAGCCAAGATTAAAAGTATCAAATCAAGAGTAAACTTTCATATTCTGATCTTGGATCAAATCAAGAGTAAACTTTCATATTCTTTAGATTTTTATGTAAAAGCATTTTTGATGAAGTAAATTAATATGGCACATAGGATTTTCTTAGTGAATATCCTTCAAATAACCTTTAGATTGATTCTAGAGCTATTTATAGGTATTTCTCATTTTCTGAAATTTTTCATGATTTTCTCGAATTTATTTTGCATGGAAGAATTTCTTCTACAGCTTTCTTTCATGTTCTCCAGCACCAATTCTCACTTCCGCATATATTTTGCTGCTGGAAAAATATTTTAAGTTTACAATTATTTTATATATACTTTGACCTTAGTTGTCATCAGAGATGAAGACACTTTTCAAAGATTCAAATCATTTTTCTTGTCATTTAGCTTACCCATATGGTTTTGTTCCTTTCATACGCCTACTTGCCTTGGTTAAAAAGGACAAATAAATGACAAGTACTTTTTGAGAGTGACATGTCCCTGTGTGAATAATATCTTTTTTTCCTTGTCTCTCTGTCCACACGGGCAGTAAAGCAGCAAATTGTAAAGCCTTACTCTTCTCTTCTTCTCTTGGACAATGTTTGATGCCCAATTCTCTCTTTCTTTGTTCAGAACCCATTGCTGCCGAGATCTTAAACTGCAGAAAATCTGCCTGTTGCTTATCTGAATTAAATTCCCAACACTCTCTTGCAGCTTGGCTGTGATTTTTTGAAAGAATTGTGTCAAATGGCTAGTTCTACAATTAATGCTCTCTAGTGTATTCAAGAGACTCATAAAAATAGTGAACAAAGCCATTAAGATACAGAAAAATAGTGAATTCAATTTGAGCTAGCCACTTCCAAATCCATCAAGAGAGAGAACCCAGAGCCTTAAATTCTTATTCTCTTGCATTCAATTTCTTAATCTTCATATCTTTCATGCAAATTGTGCATTCAATTTCTTAATCTTGAAATCCTCTCATTCCTTTCATGCCAGATGCACCAAAGAGTAGCACACAGAAACATCCCATTCCAGTCTAACCACTGAAGGACATTCTGTATTTTTCATGAAGACCAAAGATCTATGATTAACTGAGGTCCATTCTGAATGTTCAATTTAAACATAAATGATCTCCATATAGTTCTTACCCATTTGCATTGGATAAAGAGATGAGAATGTGTTTCTTCCTCCTCTTTGCACAACCAACACAATGTATCATCAGTCTGCACTCCTTTCTTTGCTAATATGTCTTTCGCATTTAACTTCTCTTTAATTGCCAACCAAACCAAAAATTTTATTTACAAAGGTATTTTTAATTTCCATAAACTGCTGTAATTCACCACAATACCTCCAATATTCCAAAATCTGTAGTATGATTTGTTAGAAAATTCTCCATCTGCCTCCCATTTCCACAATCTTTTGTCTTCAGCTGAAGAAAAATGACTATTAGCTATAATACCCAATAAATCCCAATACTGAAGAACAAATCTCCCTACTAGTTGCCTCTTGAATGTACAATCTTCAGGCTCTATAACTTGCAGACATAACTCCGCAACAGTAGCAGAAGGCTTCTCTGCCAATTCAAATAGGGTTGGAAATAAAGAAGGAAAAGAATTATATCCAATCCATGCATCTACCTGAAAAAAGTGTTCTTTCCATTTCCCATCTGAACTTTTGTGCTGGTTACTTGACCAGCACCCCTCTCCAAAACTGAGACAAACACCCTGTCAACCTCCCACACATTTTTCTGAGAAAAATAATAGTTGTGGATGAGAGTTTTCCACAAAATTTATGTTCCATCAACCACTTCTATAACCATTTTCCAAGCAAAGATTTATTCATTGTCCTTAATATCTAGAACTCCCAATCCTCCTTGCTCTTTAGATTTGCAGACTTCATTCTGTGCCACCAAATTAGAACCCCTTTTATATTCCAAGCTGCCTGACAATAAAAAGTTTCTTCTGTATTTATCAATCTTTTCACAGACCTAGGAAAAAGATAAAAGGACATCAAGTAAAATGACATAGTAGACAGAACAGCATTCACCAACCAATCTCCCTTCTTTAGATAAAGTTTTCCCCTTCCATTTTGCAATTCTTTTATCAAACTTTTCAAGTAAAGGCATTCAATCTTCTCTTAATAACTTCCCACGTCTTAAAGGGAATGCCCAAACATGTAACTGGGAAAGAACCATCCTTACAATTCAACATAGTAGCAACTTGTGTCTGAAGGAGATCATTCTTCTCAAGCACAATAGTCGTACAACAACAACAACAACAACAACAACAACTAAGCCATTTGTCCCAAGTATTTGGGGTAGGCTACATGAACCAAAAGAGAATTACGTCGGATCGGCACATGGATCAGCTTTCTCCACTCATTCCTATCGAGCAATATGCCTTCACTAAGATCTTTAGCCTCTATATCTTGTCGTATTACCTCCGTCCATGTTTTCTGCGGTCTCCCCTCCGCTCTTTTAACTTGCCCTAAATTGATACGCTCTACTCGCCAGACTGGCGCATCTGTAGGTCTACGTCGCACATGACCAAACCATCGTAGGGGGTTTTCTCTCATCTTCTCTTCTATGGAGGCTACACCTATCTTAGTACAAATATCCTTATTTCTCACCTTATCTCTCTGTGTGTTACCACACATCCAACGAAGCATGCGCATCTCTGCTACACTCATCTTCTGGGCATGATATCTCTTTATAACCTAACATTCTGTGTCATATAATAAAGCTTGCCTAATAGCAGTCCGATAAAACTTTCCCTTCAGTCATAACAGAATGTTACAATCACATAAAACTCCTGTTGCGCTCCTCCACTTCAACCAGCCGGCTTGGATCATATGGCTGACATCACTATCGATCTCCTCATCCTTTTGGATAATAGAACCCAAGTTGTAATATCCCTAACCTAATAGTACTGTATTTTATTTTCTTTAGGTATTTATTACATTTTTTATTTACCGAGTATTTTAATGAATCAAGTTGATTTATTATTTTCCTGAGATTATTATTATTAAGTATGGAAATTCTTTTGAGATAATAATTGGTAATTTGATATTTTATGTTTGCCATTATTATTATTAATTGTTAACTTAATTAGTATTCTCATTATTCATTAAGGTTATTATTTATTCTATTTAGTGCTGCTATTATTATTGTCATTATTATTATTAATTAGGATTACTATTATTACCTGTTATTATTAGTATAGAGTTATTAGCATTTATTTGTATTTATTTCTGTGGTGATGACTAATTACCTTTCTTAGTATTTTGCCTACTATTTTTGGTGTCACTATTGATTATTAATATTATTATAGTTATTTCTATTTATTATTATTTAAGTTATTCTCCCAAAACCCAATAACCCATCCTATAAATAAATCCTAACTTCTAAACCTAAACTAAAAACCAAATCCTAATCTATCTTCTCTTCTCCCAAGCCGCACCTCCCCCTCGATGGCCGATCCATCAGCAGATTCCCCTCCAGCAGCACCATCTTAAACCTCACCCACTCCATGGCTTGCTGGAGCTCCTCCTCGCCATCGCCGGAGCCGGAGCATACTCCCATCTTGGCCGGCAACACAACCGGATCTTCTCCTTGATGCGCAGCGGCAGTACAGCCCACGGCAGATCTGTGGCGAGCGGATCCTCTCCATCGAAGTTCATCGGCCTCCGTCGAAGTCCGTTCGTGCTTCACCCCAACAGCATATTTCACCCTCCAACCTTCCTGCCGCAAGCCAACCTATGGCCATGGCCGGGTTCATCCCATTGGCCAAGCCTGCTGCTCCCACCAGGCCGTGAGCCAGGCCGCATCACGTCCTTCTCCATCCTTTGGCCGAGTATCATGGACAGCACCAAGCCATCTCCTCAAGCCGTGAGTAATCTCCCCTCTTTCCCCCTTTATTAATGTTGCATACATAAAGTGGGTTTTATTAAAGGTGCTTGTACATTATATTAAATATTATATTAATGAAATAATATATGTTTTTTCATGTGGTGTATTTATGTGTGCGCGGCAAAAATCCTTACTCCGAGCTATTTTCGGGCTCTTCGCGGGATGCCGTTGATCGTCGTCGGCGAGCGCGTACGCACCCCACGCCCTTCGCGGCGAGTTGCTCTATCCAACGACACTCTCCGCGACCCCGTACGCCTCCGTCGGAGCCTCCGTCGGTGCGCCGCAAATCGGCTCGAGGTTAGCTTTACATTTTATTGTGTGGTGGCATTTGTGTAATAATTAAAAAGTTATATAAATGTGTGAGATTGTGTGTGTGTGCGTGAGTGCCTTGGGTTTTTGCATGCATGCATGAGTGAGTTTTATTAAAGGTATTTTTATATTATTTTAATTAATTACATGTTAATAAATTAGTGTGAGTTATCATGTGTGTCTACATTATGTGCATGTATGGGTGTTATAGATACTTATTTGTGCATGCATATTAATTAATGAATAGGTATTTATAGTTAGTAGTATGTATTTATTAATTTAGATATGTATGCATGTGTTTATGTATAATCATGTATAGGTATGCATGATTTATATGCATGTGTTTCTATTCATTGTATAGATGGGTGTGTTGCATTGGCGTGCGCAAGTTCAGGCGAGCGGCAAATCCAGGCCCTTCCGGCGAGCGCGAGATCACCAGCTTGCAGCTGGGCCTTCCCCATCACCCTGACTACCCTCCCATGCAGTCCGACAGCGAAGAGCGGCACCATAGCGACCGTAACGGCGACTCGCCCGGTAACGTGCAGGTTTCCCAATGTGAGTGTCTCTCTCTCTTTCTCTCTCTCTCTCTCTCTCTCTTTATTTATTAAGTGACCGCAGATATTATTTTATATGTTATGTAAATTGTTGAGTAGATTTCTTATGTTACATATTTATGTGTGGAGATCGCCGAGCGTGAAGGTGGTCGGTCATTTCCCGTTTATTTTACATGTTGGATGTATAGAAATATGATATGCGTGATTCTTGATACATGTTAGAATCCCCATGTATGTCCTATGTATATCTAGAGTATTGTTGTAGACATATCAGGATGTAGCATGAGGGTAATTGAGATGGATATTGGATGGTAATGACTTGATCTAATAGAACTTAGATGCATGTATATGTTGTGATACCGAGTATTGGGATATCATGTTTGATCTTAATAGAAGTGTGAACCTTTGAGGATTTGGAAATCAGATTGAATTGTTAGAGTGAGAGAGCGGAGCTTGAATATGGATAAATGTTGGAATGACAATTATTATATCAGAATCATTGATGTAAATTGATAATTGATGATCATATGACTATTGGGAATCATGAGTTGGTTGTGTTGACTTTGGATTGACCTGGGACTTATGTTATTTACATTGAATGATGATCAGTAGTTAGAAATGTCTTTATTAGTGAGTATTTGAGGACATATCAGGTATGACTGAAGTAGTTGAGTAGATATTCTAGATTACATGTGTTTGAGGATGTTTCTTATTTAATATGATTGGGGTATGTGTTTGACTTGTTGATCTCGAGGACATGCATAGTTATTGATTACACCTATTGATAGAGATTGAGTTATGACGATAGTAATCTAGTCGATATCAGCGACCTATATCTTGGAGTTTGATAACAGTTATTACTTGATCTCAGTTATTGAGGGTTATAGGATTAGAACATATTGGTATTGAGGAGAGGACTAATTACAGGTTCTTTGATATGGTAGTTACCATTTTAGATTACACTAATACTGACTGATACTTAATGACTCATGAGGATTATATTGAGAATATAAGTTGATGGAATAGTAATGATATCTCTTTAGTATGGATGGGTGAGATTATGATCAGATTGGTTGAGACTGTTTATTGAGCATTAGCTAGACTGTTACGGTTATTTTTGTATCCATGTCATTGAAGTTACTGGAAATGATTGTTTGACTGTAACCAGAGTACAACCCTATTGTTCATCGTATACACGGTTACTGTTACTGATATTGTTCACCGTGTATACGATTACTGATTGACTGTTACTGTACTGATATTGTTACCGTCCCGTAGCATCCCAGTAATTGAAATGGCATAAGGTATTGATTATTACTGATGGCATTACCTGACTGATTGCACACTAGACACCTTTTACTGGACCTTGGCATATGACTGTATCACTGTTACTTGACATCTAGTACTCCTGTACCCACTGTATCCATGTCCCATGCAATGTTGACCTGTTAATAGCACAGTCAAAACCGGCGTCCGGCGGTTTGCCGCCTGGTGTCGGGATTGACGAGGATGTATCCCACAATCGTGCTAGCGTCCGGCGGATCTTGAATGGAACTAAGTGCCACACGGAACAAAGTGCCACATCATACACATGGTGGGGGCCACCTCTTGAATCCGTGGGGGCCACCTCTAGAATCCATTCCCCTCAGAGCAAAGTGCCACACGGAGCAAAGTGCCACACTACATACGTGGTGGGGGCCACCTCTTGAATCTGTGGGGGCCACCTCTTGAATCTGCAGGGCCATTTACTGACTGTGCCACCTGGTGTTAGCGTTATATTGCATTCTCAGTGCCTATTAGCATCCACATGCACTTGTATGATGATAACCCTAGGATACATGTTATTTGGTTCTCTTTCCCTATTCGAACAATGATACCCGCATATCGGAGTTCGGATGAGTTCTACTGGATGCGCGGGCTCAGGGTGAACTGTCGGATGTTGTGGGACGCCGGTGGGAAAGTGACAAAGATAACGTAGAACATTACTGATTGTTATTGAATGAATTGAATGAACACATTGTGTTATACCCTGAATGGTTACCCCTGCCTTATGACACATGACCGTATACATGATTGTAACCAGGACCACATGATTATAACCAGGACCAGACTTATGACCAGACTTGGATACCAGTTTAGTGACATGTAATGGATACCTATTTTGACATTGATTGCATATTTACAGTTGTGTCATTTGACTGCTATCTGTATTTATGTCTTCATCATATGTGTTACTGTTCAGTTATTTATTGTGTTATTTAGTCTTTCTATCTGCAGTTGTCCTTATTATTATATATGCACATGGTTTCTTCTGCACAAGCTGTTTCCCCTTTACACACACACTCATTATGGTCGCGTTCTGACGACCCTGGATTTGCACGTCCAGCTATTGGACGATTGTTTCTATGTGCAGGTGTTCGTTGAGGCGGTACGCTTCGCGAATAACTGGAGCTTCTTCCTATTCTATTCTGGTACTTTTATCTTTCTAGCTTTCATAATATTCCATGTTTCTCGTTATATCAGATCAGTTCTTATTCCAGTTATTTCATGACTCTATCTTTTATCGCTTTCAACTGCCTTATTCTTGTCATTATTCATATGTTACCATGTGTAGTCTTATATGTATCATTGCAGTGATCTGGTTTAGATTATAACTTGTTCAGGTTAACTTAGGCTTAGCGTATATGCGTGGGGTATTATCCTCGCGTATATACGTCGCCATAACGTCTCCGTATCCTTAGGATCGGGGCGTTACACAAGTACTTAAAATGACTGTTCATCGGTATTTCTTGTTTATCTAGTCTCACAGTACTCTAATTTCGAAATCCCTATTTACTGAATTTACACTTCATATACTCTGTTTTGGCCCTACTTAATCTAAAACCTCGAGATTCTAAAGTTTGCCTTCATAACTCCAATTTGACATTTACCCAGCTCTCGTCTCATCGATTAGGACAATATCATCAGCAAATAGCATACACCACGGTATCTCATCCTGAATAGCTCTAGTAAGCTCATCCATTACTATGACAAATAAGAATGGACTCAATACAGATCCTTGATGCAATCCAATTGTGATAGAAAATCACTTGTTATGTCTCCACAAGTTCTGACATTTGCCACTACTCCATCGTACATATCATTAATTATGTCAATATATTTGATGGAGACTCCCTTTTTCATCAATGTCCACCATAATACATCTCTTGGCACCTTATCATAAGCTGTTTCTAAATCAATAAAGACCATATGCAAATTTCTCTTCCTCTCTCGAAATCGCTCTATAAGTTGACGAAGCAAATGAGTAGCCTCTGTCGTTGATCGCCCCGGCATGAATCCAAGCTGGTTCTCTGATATTGTAATATTCTGCCGTAACCTATGTTCAATTACCCTTTCCCAAAGCTTTATAGTGTGCCACATGAGTTTTATTTCACGATAGTTTGAACAACTCTGGATATCACCCTTTTTCTTGTAGAGAGGTACTAAGGTACTCTTCCTCTACTAATTTGATATTTTTTTAGTTAGCCAGATCTTATTAAAGAGGTTTGTCAGCCATCTCAGGCCCACCTCTCCTAAGCATCTTCATACCTCAATAGGAATTTCATCCGGGCAACAGCTTTTCTTGACTTCATCCTCTTCAAGGCCTCTTTAACTTCAGATTCGCTAATTCTGCGCATATAATTATGATTCATATCCTGACACTGAATGGTAAGGTCATCCAAGTCTTGAGTAGAACTACCATTGAACAATTTATCAAAATACTCTCTCCATCTTTCTTTAATTTCTTCATCTCGAACTAAAACCTTCTGATCTTTATCTTTGACACACCCCACAGTACATAAGTCTCTAGTCTTTCTCTCCCTTATTCGAGCGATTCTATATATATCCTTTTCAACCTCTTTGGTGTTCAACTTCTCATACACTTCTTTGTACACTTTAGGTTTTACATTCTGAACAGCTTTCTTAGCCTCCTTGTTCGCTAGCTTATACCTCTCAAAACTCACTCCATCACAATTTTTCTTCAAATCTCTATAAGAGTCTCGTTTGATCTTAATGGCAGCTTTTACCTCTTCATTCCACCATGATGTGTCCTTACATGGTAGAGCACCACCTCTTGACTCACCAATTACATTTTTACCTACTCTTTTAATGCAGCTAGCAATTTTGTTTCATGTTGTATTGGGATAATCTTGGGCTTTTCAATCTGCTTCATGTATTACTCGATCTATAAAAACTCCTTGGTTACCTTCTTTTAGACGCCACCACTTAATCTTAGGATCTAGCTTACATTTAATCTTTCTAAATCTCCTTCTAATTCGGACATCTAAAATTAAGAGTCTATGTTGGGTTACTACACTCTCACCTGGTACTACCTTATAGTCCATACAACAACCTTTATCTACTTTTCTCGTTAAAAAGAAATCTATTTGGCTCGCACTTGATCCACTTCTAAAAGTGATCAAGTGAGACTCTCTTCCTAAACCAAAGATTCGCTAAGATCAAATCATATGACAAAGCAAAATTTAGAATCGAGTTACCTAGTTCATTTCTTTCCCCAAAATCAAATTCTCTATATACACTATCAAACTCATAACGACTAGTTCCTACATGCCCATTGAGGTCACCGCCTATGAAAAATTTTTCTCTAATGGGTATGCCTTACACAATCTCATCTAAATCCTCTCAAAATTGACACTTACTTGACTCATCAAGTCCTACTTGTGGTGCATAAATACTAATAATATTAAAAATCTCCCTACCTAAAATAAGTTTAACTAGTAAAATGCTATCACCTTTTCTTCTAACCTCCACTACATCCTCAAGCAATTGTTTATCTATGATCACACCCACCCAATTACGATTTCTATCTCTACTAGTATATCAAAGTTTATAACCCTAAGGCTCTATAATTCTAACTTTTTTACCTACCCACTTAGTTTCCTGCACACACAAAATACTAACTTCCGTCTAACCATAACATCAACTAACTCTGCTAATCTACCTGGAAGAGAACCTATGTTTCATGATGCTAACCTAATCCTATATTCATGAGCTAACTTTTTTACCCTCAACCGCTCATAAAAGTGTAAGAACCCTTACTCATTTGACACCACATCTGGGCGCCAATGTGGCGCGTCGTTTCTGGACGACGACCTAGCAACTCTTACCCACTTTTCACTACACCCGGGCTCCGATGTAGCGCGTCACTCAGTAGGGAACGCCTCCAACGAAATTTTATTCTTGGTTCATGTTCATAGTATGTGATAAATATTTTACGTTGGTTATCACAGGCCTACCACAACCCTCCTCCTTTATCCTGACTTAGAACAGGCAGTGAGCGATGCACTAGCGGAGTTAAGCACAATAGTCGTACTCTTATTAAAATTATAACCAGGGGCTTATTCAAAGCCAAACAATAATAGCTTCATCACAATTAATTTAGATTTCTCAGATTTGCAAAATATCAACGTATCATCTGCATATTTCAAACACATCACTTTGCTAGTACTATTGACTGGTTCCAGGCCTTCAATCAAATTAGCTGAGCATGTTTTTTGCATCACCTTTGTAAAGATGTCAGCAGTTAACACAAATAAAAGAGGGGACAAAGGATCACCTAGTCTCACACCTCTTTTAAATAAAATCCAATTGCCAGGGACATCATTCACTAGAATTGCAGATTTACCACCATACAAACACTGCTTGACCCAAGTTAACCACTTCTGTCCAAAACCTTTTGCTTTCAAAACATCCAAAGTACACTCCCAATCTAGATTCTCATATGCTTTTGTAAAGTCCAGCTTTAATAGAACACCCCAAGACTCTTAGTTCTTAAGACAATTAGAGAGAATTTCTTGTGCAGCTGCAATACCCTCCATAATAAATCTATTTTTAACAAAGCAAGATTGAACTGGATCAACAATTTTGTGCAACTGTATTGATTAGTGTTTGACGCGGAAAGGGGCTGGAGTAAAATTTCCTTGAATCAGATGAAAATTACAGCCGGCTTAATCTTCCGGTTACAAGGGAGGGAGAATATTGAATCTTGAATTCCCCCTTTGTTTAGTGCTGGGTTCTTCGTGTGGCGGTGGAGAGTGAATCTTGTTCTCCGTTGACCAGATGACCGTTCTAGACCGTCGAGGGATCTTCTCCTTGGCAGGTAGAGGGAGTAACTCAGCTCCATCTACCAAAACTCTAGAAGAGGAGGTAGGCGAAGAGCGGCTAGTACTCAGTAAGCTCGCTGAAGAGTCTTTTCTCTCTCTCTGTTGATGATCTCCTTTTTTCCTTCTCCAAAAATCCTCTCCCCCTTCAATAGTGACGGGACTATTTATAGGGTTTTTAGGGGGTGATCGTGCCCCCTAAAAGTGCTCCACGATGAGGGCCAACTTCCCCGCTACATAGGCGGTGGATGGCGCCATAATCGGGGTGGTTACAACCAAGGTGGGGGCATCTTGTTGCTGAGACGCGGGCGTTGAGCCAACGCGCCTTGATGCTGAGACGCGGGCGTTGAGCCAACGCGCCTTGATGCTGAGACGCGGGCGTTGAGCCAACGCGCCTTGATGCTGAGACGCGGGCGTTGAGCCAACGCGCCTTGATGCGGAGACGCGGGCGTTGAGCTTGATCTTGAATCTCTGCGTTTTGGCGGCTTGTCTTTGTGATTTTTAGACAGCCTACAGAACCCCCTCCAAAGTTTTCGACATTCCGCAGTTAACTGGGACGGATTTCGAAATACTTTGGACTCTAGCTGAGTTCGCCTTCATGACTAGACTGTTGATGCTCTGGGTTTAATCTTATCTGGAGTTGGTCTTCGTGAGTGTACTGTTGAACTCTTTGAAGCCCCCAGAGTTGATCATGTTGAGTGTCTAGATGCACAGTCTAAACCTCCCCGATTGCTTTTAGTCTGTCACTGGCGCGCTTTAAGCCAGGAGTGGTTGGTCGTCTGCTTGCGTCAGTGTACTGTTGAACTGATTTTGCAGAAGCAGGAGGCCAAACGCAGGTTCTTTTTCAAAAGCAGAGATGGTACTGCTGTAAAGGCGCGATTTCTGCAACGTGCGTCCTTTGGCAATGGAGACGCGACTGATCTTCATAAGGCAGACGCGATATTTGGCCAGACTGGAAGGACGCGAGTTTCTTAGAGAGACGCGACCTTCCGAATGCATTCATGGAGAGGCTGACGTGGCATGTCCATCGAGGAGGTGCGTTCTTTGGGCGCGAATTCTGTGTCATGTCATGATTACGCCGCCAGCTGGCCTAGGGAACCGGCGAAATTTCGCCTTTTGGCGCGCGGATTTCCTGGTTCATTAAATGAACTGCTCCACGTGTCGACTGCTGACTCGTGGCGGGGTTGCGACGCATGATCTTCTCCGTTCAGAAACGATTTTGTTACACGCGTCAAGCGGCGACTCGCTGCAGCGTCTACCGGGCCACACGCCGCGTATCTTCGCGAATCCCTGTGCCTATAAAAGGCAACTGCTGGAGAGATGCATCTTCTTCTCCGAACGCACTCGCTGAGAAAAAGAATTTCCTTCTCTGTTCATCTTCAAACTTGTTCATCTCCTTGCTCGGATTTCTGAAAATCAATGGCACCCAAGACTAAGCCAACTGCATCGTCCTCAAAGGCGACCGTCGCCGAGGCCGAGAGGGGCGCTTCCTCCGTGCAAGAGGCTGTTTTCCGAGGTAAAATGCCTCTTCGGCGTGAGTTTCGCCATTAACACAAGTTCATAGAACCCTAAGAACCATTAACACAAAATCGTGTTTGATTCTCGGACGCAGTCCTTGAGATGATAACCGGGGCGCGGGTTTGATGATCCGACGCCAGTGAGCTCTGCACTTCGGATCCTTCACTTAGAATATTTCTAATTGTGAAGGTCTCTGGACGCGGTTTGCAGAACGCGGATTTGATCCTTGCGTTCTGTGCCGCGTTTTGGTGCCATCAGGCGCCGATTTTGATGAATTTGGCGTCTGAGTCTAAGTACTTAGAATTTCACAAGTCTTGGTTTGCAAGACGCGGATTTGATCCTTGCGTTCTGTGTCTTCAGCCGCCGATTTTGATGAATTTGGCGTCTGAATCCAAGTACTTAGGATTTTCATAAGTCTTGGTTTGCAGAACGCGGATTTGCAGGTCTGGACGCGGATTTAGACAATTCCTGTGTCTAGGATCTCTTCTGCGTTTGGACGCAGATTCGCAGGTCTGGACGTGGATTTAGACAATTCCTGCGTCCAGTATCTCTTCTGCGTCTAGGTTTTGAACACTTAGCATTTTTCCTTGCTTTTGGTAAAGTATCTGACTAAGTGTCCTTTTCTTTTGCAGTGCGACATATTCCTGGCTCGCTCGCCAAGATACGCCACTTTGGTCATGTAGGAGGCGCCGACCGGGGCTTGACCTTCGTGCAAAGAATGAGTGTCCCAGTGACTGCTGACCAGTCGCCAGATCGCAGGGAGAGGCTCTCCAATGTTGACAGGAGAACCTTCCGGGCGCTTATGACCGATGCCGCATTCAAAACGGATGATGGCGTCAGGCTGGAGAAACCTGCCTTCTTCTTCGGGGATCACGTCCATGACGACGGCCGTCGCGTGTCTGAAGGAAGTTACAAATGGCTCCGTCAGATAAAGGGCGGAAGATTCTTTCTTCCGGATATGGAGAGGATGTTCCCGATGTCCTACTTCCAGCACATGTCCGTCCCTCGGAAGATGGAATGGGATGTTTCCCAATATGTCCCTGAGATCACGCTCGGTGCCTTGAGCTTCCAGAAGGTATACTGCTATGATAGTCATGACAGGTCGGTTCTCGGCCTGTTCCCCGCGTCGCGTAAGTCTGAGGTTCCGGTTGGGGAGATACCTCAGCTTGGCGCTACCTTCCTTAATGCGTTCATGGAGGCGGAAGGTGACTATCCTGTCGAGTTCCGTGCGTATGGGTGGGTCCATTCTTCAGGGAATTCTTGGTGGGGCAGGATGGTGGGTTTCGTCCTTATCGAACTTAAGGAGCTGCTAGAGCGTGTGGGATTGTACCCAGCAATCAGGACCGTGCAGTGGGGTATCCCAATGAGCTCTCATAACTTCTTTGGGATCCTGGAGCGCTATAACTCACTGGCGGGGACATTCTTCACCCCGGTTGGAGAGATGGGCCTTGCACTGCACGAGTTGCATGAGGTCTCGGGACTAGCGTCAGGGGACATTCCTTATGAGGAATATGTCCCTACCACTAAGGAACTCCACTTCTTGAAAGAAGAATTTCCTCTGGTGTACGAGACCTACTGGGAGGTGATGTGCCACTTCCACATCTGCGGTCAAACAACTGCCTGGAGGTCAGCAGGGGTCAAGCAGTTATCCTGGGCTTGTTATCTGTTCAACAATGTCCACAAGAAAGACCTCCCGATAATCCGACTGGCTCCCAGTTCCGACAGGGAGATCGAAGACAGGATCGACGCGGCTCCGGACAGCTTTTACACCACGGAGTCGAATGAGGACGGTTTCGACCCCGACCTGGTTTTTGAAAGCTTCCACCATCAGGCCCGGACCCCTATCTCTGATCGAGCACTGTTGGCGGGCTTCCTGATGTTGTTGCTGAAGAGATGTGTGGTGCCCACGCTGCCACATGAAGTTATTGTTGCAGATGTGGTATACCCGGCGGTGCTCCTGGCTCATGGCAGCCCCATATCCCTTTTTCCGGCCATAGCGGCTGGCATTCAGAGCGGGCTGCGGGCGTTAACCAAAAGTTTCTGCGAACCCCCGAAGACTGTTAATTCCCATGGAAAGCCATATGTTGACTCAGAGGGGAATCCAATGGTGAAGCGTCCCAACCCTCGGATCGAGCTGCCTTACACGTACCTCATGGCTTGGTATGTGATGCACTGCCCTTCCTTGATGACGGCGGCGCGTGGGGGTGTGGGTCATGTCCCATTTGTGCAGCGGCTGGAACGTTCGGAATGGTGTGACGCCTACATCTATTATGTTCGGAAGCGTCTATCAATCGCCACGAATTACCAGCTCAATCGCTGCTCTCCAGAGATTCCTGGTGTAGCTTTCGGGGAGCTGTTCGCTGATATCGCTGGCCGGGATGGCTTCTCGCAACTGTCTGCGGGACTCTTCTGGTGGTTGATCAACATCCGGCCAGGATATGTGCTGTTCCGGCAAGGGACTTCATGCACTATTGAGCCGTATATGCCGAGTCGCTTCGCCCGACAGTTCGGCTACGATCAACTCTACGTCGGCAATCCCAATACTCAACTTGCCTTCGAAGGCAATCTGTTTGAAGGTGCTCGGGCCTGATACTACAGTGTGGCCGGAGGGACGGGAGCAACATTCCGTCACCTATCGAGGGGCCCAAGTGCCGTACGAGCTTCAGTTTCTGCACTTGGTACTCCCAAGCCATCCAGACACCAGATTTTGTTCCGGAGTTCTCATGCATTGAGGGCATCAATGCAGATCTCGAGGCGAGGTCGGAGTCTGGTAAACAGACGAAACTCATCAACCAGTACCTGAAGGCTCAGAGGGAGGTCGGGAGACGATCGAGGAGGGAGCCCCCAGCAGTGAGGGCGGAGCCGCGACCGGCAAGGGCAGAGCCACGAGCGACAAGGGCGGAGCCACCAGCCACGAGGGAGGAGCCGCGGGCAAGGAGGTCTAAGCAGGTGGCGAGCAAGCGTCATCGACGCTCTGCTTCTATTGCTGAGCCTGCCCCAAAGAAGGCTCGGAGGGACTTAACGGCTGAAGTCTCTCAATCCAGAGACATCTCTGCTGGAGTTGAGGCTCCTCCTGAAGACGTCCCTGTTAGAGTTGAGGAACCGCCAGAAGATGAAGATTTTCCAAGCTTGGTCCGTGCTCCTAGGTCGCACAGCAAGACCGTGGAGGAAGGGGAGCTTGTTGACGAGTCCACCGCCGCCGAAGAGGACGAGTCACTGGAGGTCGACATAATGACTGGAGGGATGTTGAGATTGCAGGCATCTCAGCTCAACCCGAGCCTTCTTCTGCTCATGAAGGGAGAGACGAGGCACAGCAGCCGGGGTCTCCTAGCTTCTTCATTTCCAGTCCTAGGGCAGTCGACCCTAGTCCTACCACTGGGGTAATGGGAGGTAAGGCTCCTGTTGCGGAGCTTCCTCGCATTGCGCTGTCGTCTTCTTCGTTATCGGGGGAAAGCGCCTTTGAAAACGAGGTCGACTATGGCGATGAACCCGCTCTTCCTGATCAGAGCAAATTCTTCCACATCTCGGAGGAGGAACAATATGAGGGTGAGCCATCGACTGTATCACCGCTAGCGATTATCCCTGCTGAAGGTACTCTTTCCATCTTCTGTCCTAATTTCTCTTTACATATTTGAAGAGGATGTTCTAACATTCTTCTCTTATGTTGCAGGGTCGGCCGAAGATGCTGAGGCTACAACCTCCTCGCATATTGAGGAGATGGTGATAGAGTTGACCCAGCCCAAGGGGATTGAGGTCTCGGCTGCTGAGATACCCTCAAAGGGGGCACCTGTTGAAACTGGGGAGCCTTCCACTCTGCCAGAAGAGGAAGCAACCACTGAGGCTGAGGAGGCTCTCACTCTGCCGGGTGAGGAGGTTACTGCTGAAGCCGGGGAGAATTCTACCCCGCAGGATTCGACACCTCTGGACCTCCAACTTGGTAAGGCAGCTCTGACGTTTTAAATGTTTCGCTTTTCCATCATTGTGGCTGACGCTGCGATAACTTGCAGAGAGGACTGAGGGGGCTCAGGTGGAGAGTCCGATGGTTGGTACCCTTCCAGAAGGCCATACAGCTCAAGTCTCGGTGGAGGTTTCTGAGGAGGTTGTGCTTACTACTCCCTCATTGGTCGTGGAGGCTCCTGCAGAGGTAGTACCTCCGGAAGTGTCAGCGGCCAGTCTATCTCTTGCCGTATCGACGGCCAGCACGGCTCTGGTGCGAGAGGATCCGCCCTATATCCCTTATCCCGTGACAGAAAAGGGGTCGGGAAGCTTCCTAGGTGGTGAAGACATGGGGGAACTGGCACGTCAGATGGTGCAACAATTCTTCGCTTCGATGGGATCATGTATTGATCTCATCTTACATGGAAACAACACCTTTCGGTTTGCCCAGACGCTTCTTAAAAATCTGGCTGTGAATGTCGAATTAACCGGAGGCCCCTCACTTGCCAAGGCGTGTCTGCGGGTGGTGGAGCAACTGGGAGACGGCCTGTAGGAGCTGGAGTCTTTGGAAGATGCTGGCTCTTTTGGTGAGGCCCAGGCCACCTTGACCAGGCTCCTAGCTGCTCAAGAGCGAGAGCGACAGGAGGCGGAGGTACAAATCGCTGCAGAGATTCGCAGCCTCGAATATTCCCAGGCTGAATGTCAGAAACTAGCTGACGATTCAAGGGAATCCGAGCTTACCGTGCAGAGCACAGTGCAAGTCATCATCAGGGCTCGGGACACCATTGCCAGGGCAGAAGCTATGCTTGCGCTCAATGAGGAGAAGCTTGTTACCCTCAATAAGGAGCTAGAGGAGCAACGGGCTGCTAAGGCGCGAGCTGAAGAGAGTCTGTCTCTACATTCTTCCAGGGTGGAGTCTCTGAGAACGCAGCTGGCCGCAAGAAATTTCTTATCCGAAGCGGAACTGCGGAACCAGGCCATTATGGAAGCTGAAAGGGCACGCCAACACAAGATTCACCGCCTTAGGGAACAAATTCGTTCCTTGGCGAACCAGGACATTTAGCCTTCTTTTCTTTTTCTTTTTGTAAAGAAAAGGACACTCAATTTATCAAGAGTGTTTTGTATCCACTTATATCATTCTTTTGATATAAAAGTTTTGAAGTTTTTGGCTCCACCTCCTTTGCTTAGCTGCGGATGAACCTAACTTCTTGATCACTGGCTGTGAATACTAAACTTAGATAGGACTAAGTTCTTTTAATGAGACGCGGCGTCAGTCCACCTGAACTTAGATTTCACTAAGTCCTTTTGATGAGACGCAGCGTCAATCACAGAGTGAGACGCGGTCATCATTCACTAGGAACTTAGATTTCACCAAGTCCTTTTGATGAGACGCGGCGTCAATCACAGATTGATACGCGGTCTTCTTGATGAGACGCAGCGTCAATCAAAAGATGAGACGCGGTATTGATCCATAAAGTGAGACGCGGCCGTCAGTCCATGGAGTGAGGCGCAGCGTCAATCTCAAGGTGAGACGTGGCTCTGAATAACGCAAATATGTTTTGCGCAGATCGGGCAGGCGCAAGAGACGCAGCCTTGTCTGCTGAAGGGACGCGGCTTTCCCATCTGCGTTTAATGCAACCTGACTTAAAAGATTTTAGGAGATCTTTGAACGTCAAGTCTTCGCTGTCGTTTGGGATTCTGGGTCGTTCGTTGCTTCCCAAGGCAGTTATCCACGCGTCGGCCTCTCAATGGATTTAGGCGTTAATGCTCTTGCATGCAGAACCGACGCTGGCGGTTGAAAAACCGGCGCACTTCGACGGTTTCCAAAGCAGCGTTTCACGCGTCCGTTTTTGATTGGGCTTTGACAGTCGTGCGCGACGGTTCCGATTGACGCTCCATTAATGGCAGTTGTTGAGAATTGCCTATAAATAGGGTGTGCCCCCTTTTCAATAATCCAAACTTGGATTGTTTTCTTTTGTTTGCTCTGAGAGACCACGCCTTGAGTTATCTTTCAGAGAACCGACTTCATGGGTGAAGGTGACCCCGTGGATGAAGATGACCCAGAGCTCTCATGCTTCTGTTTGGTCTCTTCAGAAGGAATCCTCTCTCGGATCATCTTGCGCGCCCGCGTTTCGATGCAGAGAGGCCAATTCTGGACAGAGACCTCTGCTGGTATGCCACCCCGATGATGTCCATAGCCTGTACTTTGGCATAGCCGTCTGAATGAAATCCTGGTGCATTCCTATTCTGGAATTTGTGCCGGTGACTTGAACTTCTTTGAACGCGGGCTCTTGACGCTGGCTTTGCTCATGGCCATTGCCTTGGCGCGTTTCAGACCTGAATCTTGCAACTCCTGTTCACCCAACAGAGAGATGGCAATTTTCGGCGTTCTGAAGTTTTTCGCGTCTTGTGCATTAAGCGCGGGTGCAAACTGAGGCCGCGTTTGAATCCTGTGCGTGGCACAGTTTTGACTCGCGTCTGTTTCTGCCGACGCGGTGGTTTGACCGTGCGGGTTGTTCCCGCGTCTGAAGTCTTCAATGACTGCCGCGTCTGTCACTTAGTTTTCTTTGTCGAAGTGTACTAAGTTCCAGATTTTCTAACTCTCTTGTTTATTCTTTGCAGGTAGGCTTGCTTGTCCTTTTTCAGGTTTGCTGGGCCCCGGAAAGAATATATCGGCGGGCGAACTTGCTCAATGTTCGTTTGTAAGAGAGTAAATTATGGTCCTCGTCGTTTGTGAGAGAGTAAATTATATCTCCGACGAGGACCCAAATCTCGCCAAGGTCTCTTCAGATCTTCTGCACCAACCATGTCTGATGGCAAGAGATGGTCAGGTCAAGTATGACGGCGAGGAGGTTCCGGCGGTTGCGGTGGCGGAAAGATCCTCTTCCTCTCCCTACTCCAGAAGTGACATCGAGGACACTCCGTTGGATGGCCTGCTGGGGAAAGGGATGGTGATGAATGAAGGGTTGCAGGACTTTCTGCTGCCGCTGGATCTTAAGAACACCATTGCTCTTAGCTTAGTCAGCTAGGGCGCTTTCGACTTTTGCGTCATCGCCATGGCGCAATCGGCTCCAATTGTGCACCTGGGATCAGATGCGGTTTCAAGGAGTGAGTACGGCTTCTGAGAGAGAGAGGGACTTCTTTGTACTCCTTAATTGTATCACTCATCTTATTGTATAAGAGAGCGTTTTGTATCACTTTCATATGCTTGGATATATAAATAAAAGTGACACTTTTCTTTTTGCCTCCTTCATTGTCTTAACTTTTTGTCTTCAGTTAGACACGTAGAAGCAAGGAATCTTTTGACCTTACCAAAATTATAGTGGTAATCTTAATAAGTCAAGATTTGTAAGGAAGATCCTATTTCAGGAGTTTTCATGACACTGTCAGAGGTGTGATATTAACTTGACAGGGATGGGATGATTTTTTTTTTTTTTTTTTTTTTGTGGACCTGCCACTTTGTAAAAGAAAGTGACAAGTGGAGTTCGTACCCCCAGGGAAGATGAACTTTTATCAAGGATTTGGGATTAACTTGATTTAAGATCAGCTGGGGAGTTTGACGGAAACATTGTTAACGGTGTAATGTTAACCAACAATGTTTCTAAATGAACTTGATACTCTGTCGGGGAGAGTATCAAATGAGACTAGACTCGCGGGGAATCTAGGAAGGTCTTTACCGTTAGAGGTGTGATATTAACTTAACGGTTTAGAAGTAGTCTTGTCAGAAGTGTAATGTTAACTTGACAAGGACATGAGTTAGAGGTGTGATATTAACTTAACTCATCAGCATCTCAGTTTTATTTGGGAAAACTGAGGAAGTCACTGTCATAGGTGTGATGTTTAACTTAACAGTGAGGATAATGCTAGAGGTGTAATGTTGAACTTGGCATTAGTCGTCTCGACTTTGACAAAGAAGTCGAGGAAAGGTCATGGCCATAGGTGTATTGTTGAACTTAGCGATGACTCGGATGCTAGAAGTGTAGTGTTAACTTGGCATCGTCCATTTCAGCTTCGATACGGAAGTCTGAAGAAAGGTGACTATCAGAGGTGTGATATTAACTTGACAGGCACTCGATGTACTGCTTAGAGGTGTAATGTTAACTTAAACAGTAGTTTGTCAGAGGTGTAATGTTAACTTGACAAGAATTGGCTCGTGATAAGAGCAATTTGAGGACCTGTCATTCTATTGATGAGAATTGACAAGTGGAATTTGAAATGCCAGAGGTATAGTGTTAACTTGGCAAATTTGAGAGTTTGTTACTCTATGCAGAGTTAGCAAGCAAAGTTTATACTCGACAAAGAGTATTCATTACCAGAGGTATAGTGTTAACGTAGTAATGATTGCATTTTGTGGTCCTACCATTCTATGGATGAGAATTGGTAAGGGATTTTGGAGGAAAGAGTGGACTCAAGTCCACTTAGGATTTTTAGCAAACCCTCAGCTATCAACGGATTTGAGATGCCTTTACCAACTACCGTTTGAGTTGGGCTAGCCATGCTATTCCCCTCAGCATGATGAGTTGTCGAAGACTTATGTTGGGCTTAGAAGCCAACATTTTCCTCTATCCTTAGCCGTCAGAGGCGTCGGATGTTTCTGATCAGAGGTGTATTTTTAACTTGATCAGTGGAAGAATACTGTCTAGGGATAGTATTTCTTCAAGAATTTGCCATTGATTGGCATCATGAGTGTATCGCCATTCGAAGTGATGAGGCGATATGATCCATTTGAGTAGACTGACTCTACCACAAACGGTCCTTCCCATTTGGGTTGAAATTTTCCTTTTGTCTTGTGTGTCATCACCATGGGTCTTCTGACGGCTAAGACAAGATCGCCTTTCTTGAAGGTTCATACTTTAACTTTCTTGTTGAAGGCTCTGGTGATTCGAGCTTGGTAGAGCTCGATTTGCTGTTGGGCTTGCAGACGCTTGTCGTCTAAAGCCTCCAGTTCCTGGAGTCGCTGTCGATGCTTCTCCTCTGTCGTCATCTCCGCTGTCAAAGCGACGCGTAGAGATGGAATTTGGATCTCCAGGGAAAGCACGGCTTCACATCCGTATACCAAGGAAAACGGCGTGGCCTTAGTCGGGGTTCGCACAGTTGTGCGGTAAGCCCATAAGCATTCACCCAACTTGTCGTCCCAGTCTCGTTGACTTTTCGAGACGAACTTTTTGAGAAGCTTGCCAATAGTCTTGTTGAAAGCTTCTGCGAGGCCATTGGCGGCAGGATAGTATGCCGTTGAGGACACACTCTGGATTCTGAACTTAGCGCAGAATCTCTGGAAAGCCTGGCTGATGAACTGGGGTCCATTGTCATGGACAATTCGCCTAGGTACGCCGAAACGGTAAATAACGTGATGTTTCACGAACTTGATCACGTTCGACGACTTCACCTCCTTCAAAGGAATGGCTTCGGCCCATTTGGAGAAGTAATCGGTTATTGCTAGAATGAACCGATGTCTTTTTGATGATGGAGGGCTGATAGGACCAACCACATCCATCCCCCACATTTCAAATGGCCATGTAGAGGTCGTTGAGTGGAGATAGCCTGGCGCTTGATGGATAAAGTCGCCATGTATTTGGCAAGCATGACATCTTTTGGCATAGGCGACGGCGTCGGCAACCATCTTGGGCCAATAGTAACCCAACCTTTGGAGTCGATGTGCCAGTTTTGGGCCAGGTTGATGGGCTCCGCACGTACCGTCGTGAGCCTCTTTCAATACCTCCTGGGCCTCTTTTGGTGAGAGACACCGAAGTAAGATTCCGTCATACGATCGATGATACAATGTTCGCGTGATCGCATTATAGTAGAATTTAGGGGCTTTCCTTCGAATGGCAGCCGCTTCCTTGGTGTCCTCAGGCAGGATGCCGTACAAGACATAGTCAATGTAGGGGAACCGCCAGTCTTTAAGCTCTGGACCGGCCGACAATTCCAGCACTTCTTTGCCTCGACAATCTCCCTTTGACTCATGATAGTCCTTGAGAGTATTTTTCGGACAATACAGGTCGTGGCTGTAGACGAATATCTTCTCCATTGCTCCAATTGGAAGAGCTAAGGAGGCTGCCAGGGATGCGAGTGCATCGGCGTGCGCATTTTGCCTGCGCGGTACATGGTCGATGTAGAAGTTAGCAAACCCCTCGGCCATGCGGATAGTTGCGTTGTAATAGGGTACTAAGTCCTCATGTCTGACTTCGTACTCCCCGCGAATTTGACTGACGATGAGTTTAGAGTCACCGTATGCTTCGAGATTTTTAACGCCAATCTCATCGGCGAGCTGCATCCCAATCAATAGAGCATTGTATTCCGCCACATTATTGGAACAAGGCTCGGTCAGTGAGACAGCTCGGGGTATCACATAATTTTGTGGGGAGACAAGTACTACTCCTACCCCCGCCACTACATGTCCCTTGGGGCTTGTCCTTGATGCACCGTCGAAGAAAAGTTGCCACACTTGGCTTTCGAACGATGTCTGAGTCAGGTAGGCTTCGGCAACTTCATCTGGGAGATCCTCGTAGAGTTTGACTGCCCTCGGATCTGGGTGTTCAGCTAGGAAGTCTGCAACCGCTTGTCCCTTAATAGCTTTTTTTGGCAGAAAGTGCATATCATACTGGGATAGCAACATGGCCCATTTTGCCAGCCGGCCATTTAGCGATGAAGGTTTAGTCATAAGTAACCTCAGAGGGTTGACTTTTGATATGACATTTATAGTTTGGCCTACCAGATAGTGTCGCATTTTCTGGATAGCGAACACCAGTGCCAAACATTCCTTCTCGATCGGGTTATACCGATGTTCGGCTCTGATCATTGTTCTACTTAGATAGTAGATTGCTTGCTCACGTCCCTGATCGTCATTCTGAGCTAGTAGAGCTCCCAAAGAATGATCCATCGCTCGGACGTACACCAGAAATGGCTTTCCGGATACTGGAGCTGCAAGGACTGGTGGTTGGGTGAGGTATTGCTTGATTTCCTCGAACGCTTGTTGGCAAGCGTCATCCCAAATGAATGAGACACCCTTCTTCATCAGCTTAGTGAAGGGTTGGTATCTTCCGGAAAGGTTTGAGATGAACCTGCGGATGTACGCCAATCGTCCTTGTAATCCCCTGAGCTCCTTGAGGCTTTTCGGGGGTTGCATCTCCTGGATAGCGCGGATCTTTTCCGGGTCCAAATGGATTCCTGTGGAAGTCACAACAAATCCTAGGAATTTGCCACTGGCTACCCCCAGGAAGGACTTGGTGGGATTCATCTTCAATTGATGAGCCCGCATGATGTCGAAGACCACCTTCAGGTCTGCTACGTGATCACCTTTAGCGCGGCTTTTTACCGCGATGTCATCAACATAACATTCCACCGTTTTGCGTATTTGCTGATGGAAAATGGCATTCATGGCCCTTTGATATGTTGCCCCTGCATTCTTCAGTCCGAAGGGCATGACGGTGTAGCAATACACTCCTAGGGGTGTCCTGAAGGAGGTGTGCTTTTCATCATCAGGATACATTTTGATTTGGTTGTATCCTGAGAATCCGTCCATGAAGGACATTCGTTCGAATCCACAAGTATTGTCAATCATGACATCTGTGATTGGCAATGGGAATTCGTCCTTGGGGCAGGCCTCGTTTAGATCACGGAAGTCGATGCAGATCCTGATCTTCCCGTTCTTCTTGGAAACGGGGACGATGTTGGCCACCCAGTCGGGATGCTGTTCTTCCCGGATGAAGCCAGAATCGATGAGCTTTCTAACTTCTGATTGAATTGCCTCCATTATTTCTGGGCGAAATCGTCGCTGCTGTTGTTTGACCGTTTTTACGTCCGTATTGATGTTGAGGCGGTGCATGGCCACTTGAGGATCAAGTCCTGGCATGTCCTCATAATTCCAGGCGAAGACGTCTATATACTCTTGTACAAGAGATATCAGATCCTTCTTCTCTGAAGGTGACAGGCCGTCACTTATGAAGATGGGCTTAGGGTTGGCCTCATCTCCTAGGTTGATCTGAACAACCTTGTCTTCTGTGGGTGGCTCACGCTGTTCAAAGCGGGTATCCCAAAGAGCATTTAAATGTTTGATCCAAGGATCTGTATCAGATTGTATCATTTCTTTATTTCCATCTTCCAGGTGGCTTGTCGAAACCATGTTCACTGAAAGTTCCTTGAAGATGTTGCTGACACTGACATCTGACTCCCAAGATGATGTGTCTGAAGAGTAATCGTTGCTCGACGATTCTTGAGAATCGAAGGCTGACGGGACCGGAGTTGATACATAACCCAACCCCCTGCGCGTCCGATGATAATAATCGGGGGCCTTCCCTTTCGGCACAAAGGAGTGAAGTAGCGTTCTTCTTCCTTTGCCGAAGTTCAATCCGGGTCTGTTGGTTAGGTCATACCCCATGCATTTCATCATTTTGAGCGTTTTTGGTTCATAATGACTGAGCTGAGGGGATTCCTCCTCACTTTCTGATTCTTCGCGGGGCGTTGGTTCAGTCGTCATTCGCCCAAACAGGATTGGTTTTTGGCCTTTTCGTCTTGTCGGAACCATGAATATAGATTCCTGCGCATCACCATTATCCTGGTATGTCCCGAAAGATGATTTTACTGGTACATGCAATGATGTCAAAGCATCCATTGCCGACCAGATGTCATCGTCTACGTCGGTAGTAGTATCCGACGGTATTGAATCGGATGCACACGCAGAAAAATACTCAAAGTCTAGATTCTCATTAATATACCAACCGCCTGCATCGTCGGTGGTATTATCAACATCGAGCTTATTAGTGCTCTTTACAAGTGGTTCTAACTCCACACAGGCACTTTTCTTGCTCGGGCTCAGTGTCAGCCTCATTACCAGAGTCTGGCACCTCCAGTTGCGGGGTTTCATCCACCGATCCTGATATAGGAGGGAGTCCGTGAAATAATTTTTGACCCCCTTAAACGGATACCTTTCGGCAACCAACGTTTGCACCTTCCCACTCGCGTCAATGTATTTCATGACTTGGTGAAGAGTGGAGGGAACGATGGAGTTGTGGTGGATCCATGGTCGTCCCAGCAGCAGATTGTAGGAAGTGTCGGCATCGATGACGTAGCACGTCACCTCCAATTTGAGGCTCCCAATCTGGCACTTGAGCTTGATTTTCCCCATCGGACGGGTGCCATTGGCATTGAACCTGTAGATGGTCGTCTGTGTAGGGCTCAGACGGTGAGTAGGGATGCCGAGGTGTTGCATGACTCGGCGAGGCATGATGCTCAGTGCGGACCCTGGATCTACCTGAATGCGGTTCACCTCAGATGATCCGATATAACCTGTGAAGTACAGGGGTCGATCATGCTTCCCTTTGACCTGCATATCATCTGCCGTGAAGGTGATGCAGGGGGTATTCTGGGAGGTGTGGAGGCAATCCTCTACATCTTCTTCCTTTGGCACCTGGGTCATGAAGACCTCAGCATTTGCCAGAGCTTCTTGCAGAGCTTCCCTGGTCGACTTTGATAGTCTAAGAAGTTCATATAAGGTAATGTGTGCCGTATATTGGCCAGCTGAGCCAGGACATCAAAGCGGTAAGGTGCCGAAGACCCTTCTGCGATGCCCCTTTGAAGGGCTCGAGAATCGAGTCTCCTTCTGCTTCTCCACAGGTGGCTTCATGGAGGGCCTAGTTGGCTCTGCAGCCGGTTGCGGAGGGTTTACCGCCACTTCGCCGTACTGCTTCAAGTAGGGTTGTCCCGAATGAGTCCCCGTCATTGGTTGGTTGGACTCTGCGGCCAAGACTATTGTTTCCTCTTCTGAATCAGTCAGTGAGGGAACATCATCCTCTGCTTCTCGGGAGGAAGCACATACCACATGGCAGGACGAAGCTTTTGCCTTGCCTTTGGACTTCCTGTTGGTTACAGTAGTCCACTGCTGGTTGTCCACTAGGTCGGGGTGGACCCACATAATTTCCCTTGAGGCGTAGGGACGGGTACCAAGCCCTTCTCCTGCTGCTGGTGAGGGTCTGTGTTGACCACTCTTAATTCTCCCTTGGAATAGGAGTTACCCCCGCAGGCGTTGGAGGTTGTCTCCCGAACTGGAGAACCAACGTCACATTAGCCGTGACCTTTTTTTTGCTCTGGTCGGAGCTTTAGCACCTCCGCGTCAATCAAAGCCTGAAGGATGTCTTTGAAGACGTAGCAGCTTTTGGTAGGATGTCCCAACATCCTGTGGTACATGCAGTAGTTGGGATTGTCGGTCTTGCCGACTTCCTCCGGGCGCCTAATTTCAGGGAGCTTCAGTCGATTGCTCTTGTTGAGTAGCTTGAAGAGCGAATCGACATGTTCCTCCTTGAAGGAATACTGCTTGTTGGGGCGTGGCTGGCTTGAAGAGCCACTTGCCCTGCCTGTTTGAGGTTTGGCGGGGGATTTGGTCTCCGTCGCCAAGTTATCCTTCCGCTTTGTTTGAGGGATGTGTCTGGTGCCGGTGCATGCCTTGTCGACCTTTCCGGCCGCAGCTTGCCTTCCTCTGCCCTGACACGGGCAACAATCTCCTCAGCCTGTTCACCTTGTTGGACTAACTGCTTCCAGGTGCGGCTTTCAGCAACTCCTATTTGAGCAAGGAGTGAGGTTTGGAGATTGTGGCGACATGTTTCCACCAGGGTGGCCTGGTCATACCGCTTGGGCACCGGAGTGCCGTATTCCGCCGAAATCTTTCCACGAAAGATTTGACGGATTCCCCTCTCCGCTGTTTGGTAGCTAAAGGGTGGGCATCGTGACTTCGGAGTCATCTTCGAAGAAGCGTGTTAAGAACAGCTTCTCCAGATCCCCCCAGTTCTTGATAGAACCCTCCGGGAGCTTCATAAACCACTCAAAAGCCAACCCTTTCAGGGTGCCGATGAACAGTCGCGCCAGGATGGCGTCATTATCTACTACATTCCCGGTTTGGGATTTGAAGTAGTAGATGTGCTGATTAGGGGACCCCTTCCCATCGAAGGCTTGGAGGGTTGGAGCCTTGAACTTAGGAGGGTACGGGACTAAATCCCACTCAGCTGGATAGGGTCGACCACTCCAACTTCTTGGAGGTCTTGCGCGACTGGCAAGGGCATTGAGGCGTTGCTCCAGTTGACTCATTCTTTTAGTATGAGCCTTTTCTGGGTCGTGTGACGAAGATTTGGACGAATTTGCAGTAGATCGTCGCGCCTCCTCAGAAGGTTCGGAAGATGAGCTTTCTCCCTTTCTCCCTTTGCCCTTTGACCTCCTAGGAGGAGATTTCCTCCTGTCTTCCAGCAGTTGTGCAATCGCCTGCTTGAGAGAGTCAATCGACGCCTGCTGGGAAATAATCATGTCCATTTGTGCTTTCTGGACCTGCTCTATACGTCTTGCCGTCTCCTCAGGAGTGCCTGTCATGTAGGCAGAGGTCTCCTTCTCGACGGAAGAGTTCGAAGCCCCTGATTCCACTATGGCGGAGTGGGAATCATTCGCTCTAATGCCGTGGGCTAAGGCATTATAGTCAATTGGGGGAATGGCCCCCGTCCGGGTGTGAGTGTGTCGATACACCCCTTCCGGTTCAGAGTCAGACTCGGACTCGTCTGAGCTGACTGCAAGTTGTTTCCCCTTGCTCCTGCTTGTCATGTTTGCAGTAAGCTCCGGGTATTCAATGTCAGAGAAGACTCTCCTTTTATGGGAGCGCCTTCTTTTGGCTGACGGGGGAATCGAGGTCAGTTGTCCAGCTAAGGACTGCTGGTGCACACTCGACCCGCAACGGCACTCCGCAAGCATGGAGATAAGCCGTTGGCAGCAGCAAGATGAAGTGACCTGGTGGACACTTTTTTCTTTGTCAGATAATCCCTCAAATCCATGGAAGAGGGATCAAAGAGACTAGCCTCACAACGTCGAAGACGGGAGGCATCCATGTGCTGTGCAGAATGGACGCAGACTTCAGGGACGCGGTTTCCGCGTCGTGACTGTGGAACGCGCGTCTGGCGTCTCTGTTGAGATGAGACGCGAGCATCGCGTTGCTGCCTGGTGCGTCCGGCTGAGCCGCGTGAGAGAGAGTGGGCTGCAGGGCGCCTCGTCTCTGGGCGCGTGCTTCTTGTGCGTTTGTCGAGACGCAGAAGCTTCATTCTGGCGTTTGGTAAGTTGGTCTTCAGAGGACTCAACTTGAGGAGTTGCGCGCTTGGGCCGCCAAACGCGGATTTCACGTACTGGACGCGACGCGGCAAGGTGCGAGACTGTACGTCGCGTTCAGCTTCAGTTGGAAACCAACGGTTCCGACTTGCAGCTGACGCGCACGTCTCCTCTGTCGACGCTCAGCGTTTCGCTTGCGTCGAGGAGGTGGAGAGAAACCAACAACATCCTAATGCTGCACCAGGAAATTTGACCACGCGGGTCTCCTGAGAGACGCTGACGCGGTCTTCTGTGCGACGGAGTTGGTCACAACAGCAACTGTGCTTGGGATCACGCGGGCCTGCTGAGAGGCGTGACGCGTGAACTTTGCTGGGCACAGTGGCAGCAGAGGAGCTCGAGAAAGCCACCGATTAGGCTTCGAGGCCAATTCCCTGTCGAGACCCGGCGGCAGACGCGGGTCTTTGGGCTCTTGGAGCCAGAAGAGAGGAACTCTTCGTACTTCGCCTGGTCGAACTCGACAACGAGCGATTCGACCATCTTTCCCTCGTGGTGGACGTCATCTTGCGCCACAACATGTTCGTCGGTAACAAACAGAATCCCTTTCCCCAGCGGAGTCGCCATCTCTTGTTTGACGCGGAAAAGGGGCTGGAGTAAAATTTTCTTGAATCAGATGAAAATTTACAGCCGGCTTAATCTTCCGGTTACAAGGGAGGGAGAATATTGAATCTTGAATTCCCCTTTGTTTAGTGCTGGGTTCTTCGTGTGGCGGTGGAGAGTGAATCTTGTTCTCCGTTGACCAGATGACGTTCTAGACCGTCGAGGGATCTTCTCCTTGGCAGGTAGAGGGAGTAACTCAGCTCCGTCTACCAAAACTCTAGAAGAGGAGGTAGGCGAAGAGCGGCTAGTACTCAGTAAGCTCGCTGAAGAGTCTTTTCTCTCTCTCTCTGTTGATGATCTCCTTTTTTCCTTCTCCAAAATCCTCTCCCCTTCAATCAGTGACGGGACTATTTATAGGGTTTTTAGGGGGTGATCGTGCCCCCTAAAAGTGCTCCACGATGAGGGCCAACTTCCCCGCTACATGGGCGGTGGATGGCGCCATAATCGGGGTGGTTACAACAAGGTGGGGCATCTTGTTGCTGAGACGCGGGTGTTGAGCCACGCGCCTTGATGCTGAGACGCGGGCGTTGAGCCAACGCGCCTTGATGCTGAGACGCGGGCGTTGAGCCAACGCGCCTTGATCTTGAATCTCTGTGTTTTTTGGTGGCTTGTCTTTGTGATTTTTAGACAGCCTACAATTAGCAAGAATCTTATAAACATCATTCAGAGGCTGATTGGTCTAAACTCTGCTACTTGATTTTCTCCTTCCTTCTCAGGCAACAATACCACATATGCATGACTCATTCTCTGAATATCAAGTTTCCATCATAAAACTTCTCAAACGTTCTGTCAAAAATCCCCCTAAGTACTTTCTAAAATGTAAAAGAATAATGGTGATGTGAAAAGGTGAAGTCTGTGAATCCAGAAAATTCAGTGACAGAATAAAATGTCATTAGTTTCACCAACTGTATGATCTTGAGTAGAAAAATAATTAAAAACTAATATGCAAGCAGATAGATTTTAACAAAATGCAGCAGTTGCAATTGTACAATTCTCAATTTGAATAACCTGAGCAATTATAAAGTTATAATGGCACAAGCTTGTAAAATTAATGTAAAGGACTAGCCATTACAGGGCTATCAAAATCTCACGATCTCATTATTTGTGACAGCATATTAAATCAATAAATAATAAAGATGAATATCAACTCACAAATAGAAGACTGGTTAAGAAAAATTACCTATTGAGAATCACAAAGATCTAAGTGATCTATAATATATATATCGGTGTGTAGATCTCGTCGTCACAAACGCAATGGCTCAAAGAATCCTTAATCTGAATCCAGATGTGAAAGTTAAGACTAAAAATGATGAGGGTGCACTAACGGTTCCATTGGACTAATGGATTCATTTCAGCACTATAGCATGGATGCGGGTCGAGTAACAGGGAAGAAAGGATTGTAGGCTGTTGGGAGAGAGAAGAGAGGATTGAGGTTCTTTGACTGTGTGGAGAAGAGAGAGGGAAGGCAGTGAACAAGAGAGAGAGATTGAGAGAGATAGAGATCAAGAGAGAAGGAACAGAGAGAGAATATTTGCAGGGGGAGAGAAAAGAGGGAAGAGAAAAATAAATTTAGGATTAGGTTTTTTTTTTTGGATAGATAGAAATAAAATTTTAAACAATAATTAGTGAATTAATTCACACATCAATTTCTTTCTCAAAATTCTTCATTGCTTTCATTGTTTGATATAAAGCCTTATATAGACTTTTACAAATTTGAATACAACTCAAACTCTTGATCAAACTAGAACTACAAATCTAAAATAAAGAAACTAAAAAAACTCCTAATTAACATTAAACTACAACTACAAAATAAAGAAACTAAAAAAAAAATCTACTATTTAAAATCTGGAACGAGGCGTTTTCTCCATCGGTGATACATGTGTCATACACGTGGCATGCTTTTCCTGTCTTTAGCTCTGGATGTCCGCGTCATTCTCCTCTGGTGGGAGAAGACTCGACCCCATTGAGTCAAGTAGAATAGTGCTTTCCTGTTGTACTGGCTCAATCCACTGCAGATCACCTCATTCTAACTGTGATCAACAATTGATGCATTTTTTCACCACAGCAGATCAAATACCTATGAATTCCACCAGATTTGGTGGTGATAGTCCCTTTTTTAAAATTTTATCAACCCTCCCTGCTATAATTGGGTGAGTATTTGAGAATGATCTAAGTGAGAGGCTCTTAGAAAATGACTTAGGAGAAGGGTTATCATTGCTATAATAAAATTCTTGTAATCTACTAGATCATTAACATTAAAGTACAACTAATATCATAATCATTAGGGAGATCTATAACATAAGTATTGTAATTCAACTTATTTAAGATCTTGAAGGGTCCAGCACTGCAGTCATGAACATTTAATAGTCCCTGAAAGAAATCATTTTGAATAAATCTGAACCATTACATAATCGCCTACATTAAAACTTTTAAATATCTTTCTACCCATTAGTTCATAAAGTAAGCTTCACATTGCTTTATTTATTTCCATCACTGATCTATTTGTGCAGTTCTACACCGTGTTTGTGTGATGCAAAAACAGATGCAGACTCGAATGCTCTTATAGTAGGATGGTGTCGGCAATAATGGAGGAAGCGGTCTGCAGATAAGATATGCATGATTAGTAGTAAATAAGGAGGGAGCAGTAGCAATGAGTGGTGAAAAAATGGAGTTAACAGCAAAGTCAAAGTGAATGTCTGCTTGGACTGTTCAATCTTGGGTCCCAAGGGTAGTAGCTTAATTTGTTTACCCTTATATTCAAATTGACACATGTTGGATCAACCGTAAATAATGGTATTTTTTATCGAACAATTAAGATCTACCTAATATGACTTGACCCACATTCATGGTGATCCATTACACTAGATATTGCCTTCGTAATAATTGAAATTGTCTGAGATAAGATAAGACATTATTGTCGGACCTCAAGTGTCATGGAGTCAATTCATGACACTTTGAATGGGTGGGAGTGGAGTACAGCCTATAACCCAAGATTTCCAAGCGATTTAGACGATATTGCATTGATACAGTTTTTCTTATTCACAATCACCTTATAACTCTTATCTCTAATTTTGGTGAACATGTGAAAGGTAGCACCTTTTCTTTAATCGTCACTTTTAGCTGGTTGGGAAAGGTGCATCTAACAATAGTCAAGTGAGTTGATGGTGTTTGATTAATACAATTGAGACCAACACCATCACTTGTGAACTCTTCGTCAGTTTAAGCACCTCTTGGGTCATAAATGTACACTTAAGAGTCTGACCAGTGGCTTCAGTGGGTGTTTCATCTATTGTGGTGATTCTGGCGAGACTATGACTGCAACCCTTGATATTAGATATATATATTACCGTATCAATACTCGATACGACGTACGTATTTGGTTTGACCTTCCTAGTAGTTAGACTGACCCGATTTTAGTTCCAGATTATTTTTCCTAATATTTTAAATTTTTAAAAAAATTACTAAATTTTTCTAGATTATTTTGAAAATCTCCGAATTCAGTATCGGTCGATACTAACAATCAGCTCTAAGATTTTAAATTCACAAACAGACTTGAGTTTCTAGAATCTGCTTCAATATTGTTCTTTAAAATTATATTATCTATTTTATGGTATTTTTGGAGATTTTTCTCAATAATCAATATCCGGCCAACCCAGTGTTGACAGGTATCACTGATCGATTCCAAGATTTTTAATTTGCAAACCAGATAGAATTCCTTAATCCGATTCCATATTATACCTCTGTGTAATATTTTCTATTTTATGAAATTTTTGAGAATCGTTCTGAACTGGTCAAAATTATATCCAATAAAATGATATTTAATAATTTCTTTCTTTTTCTTTTCTTTTCTTTTCTTTTTCTTTTTTCTTCACCAATCACCTTCCTTCCTTCTCCCTCAAGCCAGCCAACAGTTCCACCGACTTTCCCCCTCAATCGACCGCCCTTTAATTTAATTTCTCTCTTAATATCTCTCTATAATTCTCTCTAATAATCTCTCACTCTAATCTCTCCATCTTTTCTTTTCTCCTCCCAAATCACCCACCACCAGGCCCTCACCCTTGGCCTTACTCCGACGACTCTGGCCGGACATCTCCTCGCCGCCGGCCAGCCATGGTGGTGCCCTTCTTCCACTTCTTTCCCCATCTCCTTCGCTTCTCTATCTCTCCATCTCTTTATTTCTCCTTCTTTCATCTTCAATCAAACCCATCACAAATCCTACCACCATCACTTCACCAC
>JAVJIF010008588.1:0-20000 GCA_038442645.1 Agave tequilana
TGATATACTCATCACATATACTCAATGCATTAAATATATTTAACTATTGGTCTATTATCTTGATAATTTGATCATTTCATATTCAAACTTTCAATATAGTTCTTCCGTTCTGATTGAATCTTGACTTGCCTGACATTTTGGCCATTTCCTTATTCCAGTGTCTCATGCCATCGATTGTTCATACTAAGGGCCCGCACCCCTAATAGAACTCATCCGAATTAAAGTATATGCGGGTATACTTTCATTCGAATATAAGAAAAAGTTAAATATTATGCATTTCGAGATTAATCATACGCATAGAACCCATTACACCCGTGAACTTCTTACATCATGGCACACATTCATCATTCATACAAACTGCATACTCACAGACATTTATTATAACAATCAATGTTATTCCTGAATCAACGACTTAAATTAATCTCCTAGGCTAATACTGCCTTGACCTACACCTGAGTTCTATTTCAAGTTTCTAAGCCTAAGCTCTGATACCAACTGTAATGGTCCAGGTTTAATTATCTCAAAATCTATAATTATCAACTTATCGCTCGTTAATCAAATATCTAAGAAAATTTTGGCAACATCTCCTCTAATATATAGACTCCATCTCAATACAATGATTTACATTTCGGCTAACATAAGCCTACTTATAAATTTTAAAATTCATCATATAATCATCTCAAAGTAAATCAAATAACATATACATAAAAATTTCTTCCCTTGATATATATATATTCTACCCAAACCATTATCAGTTCAACTTAATATACAGACTACACATCATCATATTAATTCTCATTTATCAAAATGTAGCACTATCTACTGCCACTAGCACTAACTCACAATTACTAATAAGATCAGAGTTTATAAAAGGGGAATCACATTCTACATAATAATACATGCAATGTCTCAGGAGGACATCCTTTCAGCTCTAAGACGCCCGGACCTTCGCCTTGCCGGGACCTGAAAACATCAATCTGTGGTGAGGGTGAGCTCAACAGCTCAGTGAGTGAAATCAGTCAAAATAGAGTTTGTATTATATTACCATTGTACTTCAAGTATTATGCAGTTGAGCAATGTCAAAATCAGTTTCAATAACTTTTACTTATTGTTGATACTGTAGCTTATGAATCATAGATTCTTTCTATTATCTGATATTTTTATATGTATTTTTTGGGTAAACGTGATCAATATTTCATTAACATACAATATTAATGATTTCGCAATACTTGACCTATTCGTTAGTCTCTATTAATCACCTCTCCTGTTTACAGTTTGTAACATGTTGTATTTCATATATAGTCATGGTCACAGCACAACTCATGGAGAGCCTAATCTTACTCACTAGATTAGTTACAGTTCAATATTACATCTACCAAATATACAATGACATCACACACTACTCATGATAGTATCCAATTATAACTGCGTGTTCATACATGAAGAAATACGAGACACCCACATTCATATACTGGATGTCACAATAAATTATTTACCCGATGTCATAGACAACTATATGCATGCACTAGGTGCCATTATATATTAACATCCTAATTCGGATATCATAAACAATCATATCCATATAGCGGATATCATAAACAATCATATGCATATACTAGGTGCCATACTATTAACATCCATAATTCGGATATCATAAAACAATCATATCCGTATACCGGATATCATAAACAATATATGCATATACTAGGTGTCATACCTATTAACATCCATAATTCGGATATCATAAACAATCATATCCATATACCGGATATCATAAACAATCATATGCATATACTAGGTGCTATACCTATTAACATTTATAATTCGGATATCATAAACAATCATATCCATATACCGGATATCATAAACATACATGCAAGCATACTTCAATAAAATAATATCAATACTCCCCTTTGATCACCTCTGGTTCAACCCGGTCCCTTCCTCGAAACAATAAATAAAAAAATTACTCCCCTACGGTCACCTCCGATTAAACCGGACCCTTCCTCCAATACAATAAATAACAGCAATACCCCCTTCGATCACCCTACGGTTAAACCCGGGTCCTTCCTCCAATATAATACATAACATCATATACATACTTATGCACATTTCTTATCACAAAGGTATTCACATATTATACGATTTGTCACACAGTTAAGTTCATGCGAATTCATTTTTTAATTCGTTAGTTTCGAGGAATCTTATCATATTTAAGAGGTACCAAACATATACATAATGCATTCAACTTACTGATCCCCAATATCGTACCGTTCAAGTTATGATTCGTAGTATCAGTATTCGCTTTTCTAATTATAATACTTATTCACCTTTATATTTAGTTAACATCCGGGATTCATCATCAATTTCCTCTTTTATCCTCAGCAGACTGCCTATGGTTACAAACTTGATTTAATTTAGAATTTCTCATCACTTCTGATACAAGTGATAGATACACGATAATTCTGATATTAATGAATTATTACAATTTGATATTAAATTATCCTGTATTTCAATCAAGGACTGATTTTAAAATTACTTTTGTGGTACAACCCAAATTTATCCATGGTTCCACCAATACCAGTGTTAACGCTACTGACTTCTATACATCATGTTTTATGTTGCTTATTTTTATTTTCTAGTTCCCAAACCACACAGTCAATTACTAGCCAAATCAACCTCTGCGTTCGCATAAGAATCAAACCACACACCTATATACATGATACACATACACATATCACTTAACAATACTAGATTACTAATCTCATTGACACGACGCTCAATCTTTCATATGTATCATAAACTTCAATTGTTAAGCTAATTATCTAACTCTTACCGGTTAGATATAATCGGTGTCACTATAAAGATGTGACTTCAAGCCTAATAGATGATTATGATGTTCTGATAAATCAATTATATGGATACCCGAAAGTCTCTGGTGTATAGAATGGCATAACAAAATACTAGTCAATACTACCGGATTTGTTTTATTGATATCTAATTATCTATTAATCGATTATACTTAATATTAAGTGTCAAATTTACTCAATACTGACTCTAACTGGTTTCACCAGTTTAATTACTCACTTGATACTTATACACCATCATCGGTCACCTATTATTTGATAATCATCAGACTTGATCTTATTCAGTAGTTTTCATTAATAATCATTAATCGCTAAAAAAAATACAATATCTACTCATGAGTTCTGCTTCAAAGGTTTATTTTTTTCACTCTCATCAGGTTCGATGAATTTAATATTATTTATCCATCAAATTGCATTCAGTTGCTACGATTAACAACTTAATCGATATATATATATGTATGCCATTAGGACCTTTGATGTCTCAAGTGTGCAAGTTGATACACAAAATCATGTTATAAGCATATATATATATATATATATAATATATATATATATATTATATATATATATATATATATATATATATATATCATGAAAATACAAAAATACGAAAACAGTATTCGCAAGATCAATACTCAACATTCAACATAATATTTGAGTATCCGTGTACTTAGCTAACAATGAGCTTTTGATATTCAATTTATTTATCAAGCATGTCCGTAGTGTCAGGAATTCAGTTGCCCTAATTCAGTTCATTATCAATTACATTGATCAGTTCCATCATTATCGGTTCACGTTCACAGTTACTAATTAACTGAAATGTCCCGATCCCTCCGTGTTATATTAACAAAACCTTCAATAGTTTAACCAGTACGCTGTTTCATCATACTACATCAATTATGTGTATTCATTTAACAGAGTTTTCTATATCACAGTTATGACAAGTTGCCCGAAGATAAAACCCCAATTTTATTTGCTTATTTCCATTCTAATATCAACCTCAGATTTTCGCTTATACCAGCATCAGTATAATGGTTCTCTAATTATCCAATTATAATTGATGTGTCTCAATATTCATCACAAACAGCTAGATGGTATGAACTGAAAATTTATACTAAACTATTCTATCAAAACCCAGTAATTAATTATTTAGTTCTTAATTTTAGTAAATACTCAAAACATATACACGATGCTTAGAATCCACACACCATAACTTATATGGCATTTGTCTATATTCAATCATATTAATACACTTACAGTTCTTAATGGTCATGTTATACGAACTTTAAAATAGCAATTCTCAATTTGGTATCATACCCGTATTATGTTCATGCACATTATGTAAACCCGCTCGCAATTCATTATTTGGGATATATTGGATTTCAGTTCCATAACACCAATTCACTTTTACAATAACTGTCACAATCATATTTTTAATACTAATATCTTATTCCATTGGATCAGTATTATCAATAGTTCTCAATAATAATGATTTCTGAAATTAGAAAAAATAAAAATACTTGAGTTAGGACTTTCACTCACCGGCATTCGATAAATCTTAAATATCCAATATCACATACAGATATAGGGATGTGTAGCTCTCATTTCTACGATCACAATGGCTCAAGAATCGTCCGAATCCGACTTCGAATGGCCAAGATATCGTTCGGAAAATCAAAACCAATATAAAAGGTTGATACGTAATAACTGAAAATATTCAGGGGACTGTTTGTAACTTTTTAGGCCCTAAAATAATTTATTTAATCTCACAGGGGCTAAATGAAATTTACCTTATAAAATGAAACGGGTTGGGTACATACGGGTCGGGTTTGGGTTGAACTAAAAAACCCAAACCCGTTTGGGTTTTTACCCAACACGCAGCAGCAACAGCCGCTTGTGCTGCCCCTCGCGGCGCCCGACGCCACGCAGGCGTGGGTATCTCCGACGCCTTCATCGCCGGCGGGGGTCCCAAAGAGAGAGGGAGGGAGGTGAGAGGGAAAAAGAAAGAGAGTGAGATATGGGTGGGGGACCTGGTGCCCTCCACTGCCGGCGCCGCCGGCTGGCCTCCGGCCAAAACCTAGAGAGAGAAGGGAGAGAGGGGGGAGAAAGAGAAAGATAGAATGAGAGTGAGCTAGGGAGAGAGATTTTTATCTCTCTTCCCTCACCTACTCCCCTACCTACTTCCCCACCCATTCCTCCCATACCTCATCATGAATTTTTCCCCATTCCTCCTATACCACATCAATGCAAATTTTTATTTATTTATTTTTTTTATTTTATTCTTTCTTCATCTCCCCTATCCATTAATAAAAATCAAAATTAGGATTAAATACCAATGCCCGGTATTTATAGAGTATTTCATGCAGTATATACATCCGTATATTTTCATATATTTTCTGTATTCCATTATTTATAAATATTAAATAAATAATATCAAAAGAATATCCGGTAATATACCGATATCGATCTCCTTATCAGTATAATCCAACAATTTAGAAATACACAGAATGAACCCGATTATAATATTCAAGTGTTACACACACTTATATCAGGTAAAACTTACATAAATATTAATGTTTCCTCATATCAATTAATCCGATATGATTTATAAAAATTTATATCCATTCCGATTTTCACGAATGAATTACTGAGAATTATTTAACACAGAAACAAATAGTTTTAAAAAAATCATAAGAATTCATGAAAAATATTTTTATTCCATCGATAATATATTAACTCAGAGTTTAATAACCCAGTGTATATAATGAACATGAAAAATCAAGACATGCTAAAAACATCAATTTCAAAAAGCATGTAAACTAAATAAGGAGTTGAGATAGTTACCAAATAAAAAAGGGCTAATTTCTAGGTCTCCAAACCATAGTGGTCTTCCCACCAAACATCCTTGAAGGTGATGCATCCAATGTAGTCTATTAAGCTCAAACGCATTCACATCAAGGTACGATACCCTCACGTCATGTGAGAGCCCACACCTACATCAAATACAATAGGAGTGAATTTTGGTACTCATACTTTCTTGGGTCCATGGGGGTTAGCACCTTTCCTAATCCAAACAAATTTATTTGCAAAATTTGAATTATGTATTCTATCATAGCAAAACTTTGAAGTGTGGCCCTTACGTCCATAATGTGTACAAGTGTACACATGAGCATACATAAACATCATGTGTGTGAGAATGATGAGCATGTGTATGCTGTGTTTGTGTGCATGGATATGAGGAGCATATTTCTTGCAAAATATGGATTCCAATCGTGTGTGATTCATGGCACATTGGCTCAAAGTGGAGTCGAAACAATCTACACCCCTCTTCAAAGCACATATCTTATTTTCAATATTAGAAAAAGATGTGGAACATGCAATAGAAGTACAAGATGATGAAGTTATAGGAGCACTGCAAACATGAGAATCAAAGTTATTTTTTAAAATAATATTTTCTTTGAAACTAAATCTAGTTCTTTGGAAATTGAAACAATTTATTTTTCAAAGAATCATTCTCTTTTAAAACAATTTCAAGTTTGAAGATAAAACCTTATTTTTCTTCAAAACAATATCAAAATCATTTTTATTCTTCAAAATTTTATTTTTCATTAAAACAATGTCAAGTTGAATTTCAAGGAATCTCTTTCACTTGAAATCTCAACCCTCTCTTGTAAAACCATGGCTAGCTTTGAAGACAAATTCTCATTTTCTTCTTTTAATTTAAAACTTTTCTTTTTTAAAAGTTTATATTTTTCTAGCAAGTTTTCACAAATAGAGAAAGTTTTTCATTAAGGCATCGACATTCATATTGTTTTCACCTGAAGAACTAGTACTATCATCTAGTTGAGTTTCTGAATGTATCTCAAGAGAGTCATTCCCTTGGACCATGTTAGCAAGCCTCTTCGGACTTATCTACACTAGATTCTTTTCTCCACAAAAGTTTATCGTTTGTAGCTTAGGAGATATCAATGTGTTCCACACTGTAAAAGTGGAACCACAATGAGAAATCAAAGATGAATATTCTTTGCTAAGAGAATGCTTTAGTGCATCTAGAGCTTGTGCATTAGTCTCAATGTATTTGTCATTATCAAAATAGGTTTTCTTGGTAGTGACAAGATAGACATGCAAACCTATGACTTTTAAATAAGCACTCATTCTAAACTTTCACATTTCGATGTTAGAAACATCAAACATGTGAGGGGCAAGGTGATCCATGAGCGTATAGATATATGTATGTAAATGTAAATCTAGATTAGCAATCCAAGATCTCACTCCTAGGTGGTTAAACCTAATATCAAGACCGTATGCTCTGATACCAATTGAAAATATACCTAGAGTGGGGTGAATAGGTGTAGTAGCTAATCTAATGCACAAATGATGCGGAATTAAAACTCAAATGCAACACACTATGTATAACCAAAGAGTGTAGCTAAATTCGGGTGAGGGGCTCTGACTATCTCCTCGAGATTCCTCTAAATAAGAGTTGAGATGCTATATGAAGCTCTCTTGGTTCAACACAAGTATGAGCACACAAATAATACCCAGCATGTATTAGCTATGAACAATATAAAGTAATGCAAGATATAAGAGAGATAGAGTTTAGAGATAGTGGATCAAACGTAAACACCAAGATATATTTCGAGATTTGAGCCACTGCTCTACGTCCCCGCCATTACACAGAAGGATTTCCACTACATCCACACAGGACCTCCCACAAAGGGAACCTCCACTGAGAAATTTGCAATTACAAACTTAGAGTATACAACTCTCTCTCTAACACAACCACCTCTGCTCAAAAAAGTAAGACACAAAGCCAAAACTCAATCACCTCTACTCAAGGGGTAAGACACAAAGCCAAAACTCAATCACCTCTACACAAGAGGGATGGACACAAAGCCAAACAACAATTACCTCTACACAAGAGGGATAAAGGCTCAAAGCCAAACTCAACCACAATCACCTCCACACAAGAGGGATAACCACAAACCCAAAGAAAAGATGAGACTACAAACTTGGTGATCACAATAGACCACAAATAACTCTTAGTGATCACAATAGACCACAAACAATATTCCTCACAAAACAAGATCAAATAGATAGGATAGAGATGATAGCTCAAGTGTGAGAAAATAAGGTGTTTGAAAAATAACTCACAAAGAAAAATACTTGAAAAAAAATACTAGATAGAGATAAGAATAAAGATCCAAAAATCAATTTCCCAAAGAATATTTTCTTTGATTTTTTCTACCCTTGAAAACAAAATAAAATTAAATCTTTTGGCACAAAAACTCTTCAAAAACTTGCAGCTAAATACTGAAAATATTGGAATGAAAGCTCTCTCAAAAACTTGTTGAAAATAGCCCCCAAAATCCCTTTATATAGGGTTGGGAAAAAAACTATCTGTTGGCAGCCAGAAAGGTCCAAAATGCCCTTCGGTCGACGGGCCGATTGACCGACCCAACGGTCATATTTCTGACCATTGTGCCTCCGGTAGACCGCCCGGTTGACCGGCAGTACCCGAGAGTGGGGTACTTTCAGTCGGTCGACCGTCCGGTCTACCGGCCTACTTGGCTGGTCCTCGTGCACGTTGTCGTGCACATCGGTCGACCGACTGGTCGACCGACCTCTGGTCCGGTCGACCGTCCGGTCGACCGCCAGCAGGATCTGGCTGATATTTGGGACTTGAAACTTGAATTAACTTCAATAAAATCCCATAAAATCTTATAAATTTCACAAAAATAAGTCCTTGTAAGATATTTGAATAACAAATATGTGTGACCAAAAATCAACATATATTCCAAACTATTTGAACTATTTTTGTGATATAGAAAATAGGCTTAAACACAAAAATCGTATTTTCTGAATACCAAATTTTGAAATGGAAATCCGATTTTTTCAAAACTTGTATAATTACAAAAACAAGATATTTAAACTCTTTTGAAGCATATTATTTATGGATAGAATCCAATACACATATAAAAGATATATCTATGTTTTTGACATAAAATTCAAAATAGCTTTCGTAAATTACAAAACTCTAAACACATAAATAGGATCATCAAAATAAGTTTTTCTAAATATGTGAAGCATATTTATTTATAGATTAAATTCAATATACATTGAACCATGCAAACTTGTTTTGATTCTATCTATTCATGAAAACCATATATATGCATAGATTCGAAATCCAAAAACTGGTTAAACGAAAAGCAAACATATTGAACTTGTGTGTGTTTGTGAATTTGAGAATATCAACACTATCTATCTTTACACAAGATCTAAACACAAACTAAACATAGACTGAAGTCTTCTTGTATAACTCTTTCTCCAAATCAACTCAATCCAAACACGATCCAAAGAGTTGGACTCCATCCGAGTGCTACATGCGATGACGCGTGAGCTCTTGAATTTAGACGTGCTAGCTTCAAAACTTCTTTGTTGAAACTAAACACCTACTAAGATCTTGATCAATAACTGAAACTATATAAACACAGATCATTAGTACTATAACTACATGAGTTAATCATCATCAAAACTAGAGTGATAGGCTTTTGGGCCAACAGATGTCTTGTGTCAAATAAGACCTGATCAAACCACACGCTGTTCGATTCATCTTGTCCCAATCTTCTTCAGAAGTAGAATCACGTTTTTGTCTCCAATCGTAGAATGTCCTCAAGGTTTGATGCCTCCACTGCATCCATCACCTCACACCTCCACATGCTGAAGTTGTTCTTGCCATCGAATTTCACCACATCAATCTTCAAAGGATGTGGGTTCATGGATTTCACTGTAGATATACTATCTCCGGCTATCTTCTCAATGGTTCCCTCAAAGCAATGTGAAAGCAAATAGGATTAGATTAAATAAACTAGATAAAGATTGGATCTTTACCTCAAAGTGAAATCCTAGAAGAGTTTGCGAAATGATTTACTTCACTTAATCTGATTCCTTGAGCAATGCAAACACGGTTTTAAGATCGACACACAATCTCACAAGCAGTCCTAACGCTGCTCTGAGATCGACACAAGATCTCTGCCAAATAGCAACCAATGCTCTTGGAATCAACACACGATTCAACGACGAACCTGGGATGTTTTGATACCACTATTGCGCGCGAGGCAACAACCAGCGAGGAACCCAATAGATGTAGCAGAGAAGTACCCAAGAATAAAAAGAACAATAAACAAGAGAGAACAATATTTAACGAGGTTCGGTAATTTACCTACGTCCTCAGGGCAAGGGGAGAGAGTTTTATTGATCCAATAACCAATATAATTTGTACCTTGCATATAATTCAAGAGGGCTAGCCCCTTATTTATAGCCAAAGAGACCTATGAATTTAGAAAACCCCAATTGATTCGTCTCCAATTCAGAAACAAAGTCTGAATCCTGAAAGGAGAGACAGATCCATGCCCAGATACGCCTGTCAGTCGACCGACCCAAGCACCCGGTTGACCAGTCGGTCGACCTATTCAACTGAGAGTCTCATCATGTCAGTCAGTCGATCAGGCAGTCGACCGTTCTCCTGCTACGATTGACCGAGCGGTTGATCGAGCTATCATGTGCACTATCCTGTGCACGTTTGTGCACACCGGTCAACCGGGCGTTGACCAGCCCCTGCTTTGTGCACACCAGTAGACCGGGCGGTCTACCGACTCTGCTGCTGGACTGATATAAGCTCTGTCTCCGTTCTCGCGCCGTTCTCGCTAATTTTAGCTTCCGATCTCCTCCATACATATCCTCTCTCTCCCCTACAATTTTCACTACTTTTAAAAGAACAAATGAATTTATTTTATAAATTAATTTGAATTTACTTGAAATATTCTTGGTTCTTGAAATCACATAATGGCCTATCTAAAGTGTGGATCTCTAAGACTGCAAGTTCGGTTATTTATTGAATTAGGCAAAATATGTCAACTTTCATTGAAAACCACATAAAATTTTGTAAAATTTGTCTTTATTTCTCTCAAAATGGGTTAACTTCCATTAAGAGTCGCATAAATTTTGCAAGAATTTTCTTCCTAAAAATATGTACCTGTTTTTGTTGTTATTTATATATCAATCCTAAAAATAAATCTGCTACGTTACAATGAGAGCAATATCTATTGTCTAAGCTTGACTAAAATAATCTTGTTTAAATTGTTTCCAAATAATTGACGGGAGAGGGAGTAAAGGTAGATGGCTGGAGTTTGAGATAGGAAAAAAAGAGGGGGAATTAATTTTAAATTTAGGGGTATAATTGGGGTTTTACACTTTAATTGGGTGTGTAAAATATAACGGTATTTAGGGTAATTTGGGGAAGCTTTATTTACTACTTTACTGGGTCTACTAACTAATGGGTCTACTTATCATTTCTTTGGGTTTAAATAACCACACTCACCCTCTACCAGATACAATCTCTTGGGACTTTCTTTGTTATGGTGGAGTAAAATCTGGATGAGAAATTTATTTATTAAAATGTTATTTTAGATGGGAAATTATCACATACTCTTGACCTAAAACTCAATTACTTGAGTTTTCATTCAAAAACATACAACATGCTAACTTATAACATTGTTTTCATTGTTCGAATTATATGAGTCATGTCACATTGTGTTAAAAGTCATGCTTAATTGGTGTACAACCAGGGTTTGAAATATCGGCTGAGTGGTCTCTCATCTCTGACTCGGCGGGCACCGAGACGATACCGCGAACGCGAGTTGCCCTGGGCTTCGTCTCACCTCTCTGTCCCGATCTCTCTCCTTTCTCTCTCTCTCTCCCACCCTTTGTCTCTTCCCCTCTCCCTCAGGGAGAGAGGGGGAGACAGAGGAGAGAGGGGGAGAGACAAAGGATAGAGGGGAGAGGGAGAGGGTCAGGGTGAGTGAGTGAGACAAAGATAAAAAGAGGGGGAGGGAGGGAGGGGCGAGGGGGGGAGAGGGAGAGGGAGAGAGAGAGAGAGAGAGAGAGAGAGAGAGAGAGAGAGAGGAGTGTCTGTGTGAGACAGAGAGGAAGAGAGAGTGAGTGAGATTGAGAGAGACAGAGATTGAGTCTCACCCTATCTTCTTATATTTAATATGTTAGGTGATATATTTTGAACATGTGATATATAAATATTGATGTTTATATATTTAAAAATTGTCGTGATTTTTTTCAGAATTATTTTAAGCTTTCTATGTGACATTTTGCACATTTCGCCCGAGACCGAACTGAAACGTTGCGATCGATGCGTCTTAGTGCCGGCCGAGTCGGCGGTCGAGACCACGACTTTTAACCATAGTACAATCCCATGATCCAATGATTGTAATATGGCTACGTGCTTTTATTACATTTCGTAATTTACATTGGCAAGACTTATTATTTTTGTTTACTTTGGAGTATAAATCTTATATGCTTACGTATCTTTGAGAAACTGTGCTCTTAATGTTGTCCTTTTCACACTTTCGCTGTTTGTTTCAAGTGAATTGCACGATTTATGTTTGAGTTAGCATGTTTGTATCAGCTTGAAGCGTGTCGTTGCTTATGAAGATCTCAAACTGATGAAGTTGTTTTCATTGTGATTATCAAATAGTGAGGCTAAACAGTAAGTAGTATGTTTTGTAGTGCTATTATATCTGATTTCACAATGATTCTTGGTTGGGACTAGATAATATCTCATATTCTATCAGGAATGCAACCTTTAGCTGCCCTTCTCCAAAATTTCATTCACAAGTTAGCACATTGTCTCTAGATCTTGGAGTTGCTTATTTCTTGTCATAAGATACTGTGATGGAGATGTTTTATTGCACAGCCTTAATCAAGTGATAACCATATAATTAATAGCAATTGATTTCTTTCTTCCAATATATAATTTCAACAGTGCTTTAAATATTGTTCTGTTGGAACAGTGTCCTAGCTATCCATCTTGACTTCTGTGCTTCCTATCTTTGATTTTTGTATATTTATTCTTCTGATTTTTTTTATGTTTTGTTTTGCTATATGCATGAAATGTCATCATAGAGTTCATATGTATAATGCAAGGAGTTGATGTTGTTTGATACGTGAAGGTTTAGGGTTTGGAGTAAAGACATCAGTTGGTACCATTTTTTAATTAACAAATGTCTAATCTCTTTAATAATGAGTAATGAACCTTTGGTAAGCTGTTCTGTTCCTTGCTGCTGTTGTGTTCATGATCAAGGACAGTCCACATTGATAAAGATTTCTGCAATCCATTGATTCTTGCCATAAGGATGATGAAGAGAGATGGCAGCCAGACAACAATTGATTAATTGAACAAAACAGAATCCTTTACTATAATATTTGTTTTTTTAATAGTAATATAATCAAAATGAAAGTTTAGATATCACGTCAACAGAGACTTCTCATTTTGATTCTTGTCCACCAATAGTAATGTGATGGAGGAAGGTAGAGAATACAATATTTGACCAGTGTCGTCTCTTTGCTTCAAATAGGATGGCATCCAAGAAAGTGTATAATAGTAAGACGATTCTTCATATAGCATGATAGGCCTCTTTAGATTATAATACATTATCATAGCTTGATGATATAATTATAGCTGATAACTAAATAAACTGTATGACAATGTATTGTCCGACAGTTTGGTTATTCATCAACTTTCTCTTGGCAGCTGCAATTAAATAGTAATGTTGTCTAATTTTTTAATGTTTTACAGAAATTATTAGTATTGTCATATAGGTTGAGTTCTTCCAAATGAGAAGGATTTCTGGTACTAATCATGATTTCAGCAAGTTGGATCAACCTACCTATAGAAGAGAACCTGAACAGCAAAAGAACTGTGCAGGAGATATTCTAATAACTTCACAACAATTATTCTAGTCCTGGCTTATAATATCCATTTGTATTATATAATAGAAGGAAAGAAAAAAGAAATTTTCGTAGCCATTGGCAGTTGATCCCATGAGAGTGGGAGAAAAATAGAATTTTCTTTCATTCTATGATAATTACTGTTGCAGTTCTTGCCCTTTTGATCTTATTTATTTACCTATGAATCCCTATAGTAATATCATGGATGCCAAAAATTGTCTGTTTTTCTTCTAGTTGCAGGATCTGAACTTGAACGTTTTCAATCCACTCTCACCTCTTTATTCTTGAACCAAATCTTAGTATTCTGTAATCAAAATCTGTTACTTGTTATGTCCCTATCCAAATGATATGCAAGTCAATGTAATTGCATTGTTAGTTGTTTGAGCTGAAGCTTTATCATATGTCACTATGCAAGAAAGACTTATCCATGCCAATTTGGAAAATAGAATAAGGGTGCAATAATTTGTTTAAAATTTTATCCAATATAACTTTATGCCTCTTAAATCTAAAATTTCTACCTCTCTCTTGTTCGTACAAAAATTCTCTAATATCTGCATTATTATATCAATTTGATGGTATATATTTTAGGTTGATTTTAATTTGAGATCTGTCTTGACCTAACTTCACAGTATGATCCAAGATTGATGGCCGGACGAGTAAACTCTTATGACCAAAAGGGATGTTACAAGAATAGAAACGGCAAAAAAAAAAAAAAAGGAATTGAAACTATGCGCTCAAAGTCGCTCCCTTTCTAGTCAAAAAGGGTTTCTTTTTGACTAAAAAGTTTATATATATTTTAAGGTATCTATAGCTCAGTCGCCAGCTGAGAGAACTCTCTCAGTTGGCACTGCGACTTGGTCGAGTGCGCTGCGACCTGGTTATATTCCAAAAAAATTTCAAATATTCTCAGTGTAATTAGAACTGCGACCATGGTAGCAGTCTTCACAAAAACACTACGATCACGACCGCAGTCCTCACAAAAACACTGTGACCATAGTCGCAGTCCTCACAAAAAGACTGTGACTATGCTAGCAGTCCTTACAAAAACACTGCGATCATGGTAACACTCCTCACAAAAAAACTGTGATTATGGTAGCACTGCGCCCAAGATTTGTAGTTGAGATTCAGCCACATTGCCGCCAGTTGAGAGACCCTCTAAGTTAGTGGTGACGTCACTGAATCTCAGGGACAGATCCTGGTCGTAGCGCTACCATAATTGCAGTGTTTTTGTGAGGATTACTATCATAGTCGCAGTATTTTTTTTGTTAAGATTGCTATCATGATCGCAGTGTTTGTGAAAACTACTACCATGCTCACAGTGCTAATTAGACTAAAAATATCTGAAATTTCTTAGGACTGCGACCAGGATTGTAATATCAACTGAGAGAGTCTCTCAGCTAGCGGCTGAGATACAAATATCTCATATATATATATATATATATATATATATATATATATATATATATATATATATATATATGAATGAGAAAATGGCTACAATAACCTATTTCTTAATATAATTAAGAAAAAAACTCAGCTTCATAATTTGTTTGGCCCATCCTCATTCGCGTCAGCAAAAGCAACATATAGATCGGATCTTCTTCCCTATATAATTTTGTTTCTTTTTTTTTTTTACCTTTTCTTATATTCAAGTGTTGTTTTTCACCGCTTGCCTAGAGAGTGGAGCATTCGTCCCAGATCATATATGCAAAGTCATTCACGGATCGATCTGCGAAGTTAGGTTGCCCTTGGGGTTGGAAAGGGGCTCAGGGGCGGAGCCTCGAAACAAAATTTATTTTGGAGACAGATTGGAGCAACGATGGATTGGAATACCATAGATTATTTGATCTAAATCTCGAGAAGATAGAGAGGATCGAATCGAAATGATAATATAACAAGGCGAGAGTCAGATCCATGGATTGAGGGATTTGGATTGTGTATTCATGGGTTGTGGTCTCATTTTTGAACAGAGTATTGCAGCTGAGAATATGATTTTTGTGAGGACTACAATCAATCCTAAAAAGAGTCAAAAACATGATAATTTGTGAGGACGACAATCATGGTCGTCGTCCTAATAAAAGCCAAAAATAAGACATTTTGTGAGGATCACGATCATGATCGCAGTCCTTATAAAGAGAACTGTGATCATAGTCGCAGTTCTAATAAACACTAAAAGATAAGGCATTTTAGGAGGACTATTACAATGATTACAATCCTAATAAAGACTCAAAAACAAGGCAACTTTGTGAGAATTGCGATCATATCGTAGTCTTATAAAGACATGAAGACATGGCATTTTTATGCGGAATGCAATCTTGGTCGCAGTCTTAATAAAGAGGACTGCGATCATAGTAACAGTCATATATAGACTCATAACTATGACATTTTTGTGAGGACTACGATCATTATCGCAGTCCTAATAAAGACTCAGAAATATAGCATTTTTGTGAGGACTGCGATCATAGTCGCAGTCCTCTATATACCAGCGATCTGCATTTTTGAAGCGGTCCACATTTTTAAGCGATTATTGTAGAGGCCATTTAAGTCTTTCGCCACTGAGGAGCGCTACAGGTGCTCGATATGTGGGCGCGTCTTGTTACTTTAAAAAAGAGGTAGTTGAAGTGAATAAAATTAGGCGGGTGACTTTTTTTCCTAATTACTTTTTGACATAAGTGACTAAAACGAAATCCCCTACATATATAGAGAGATAGACTTATGTCATTCTGGAAGGATTCAAAACTGAATTCTTCTCACTCAAATACAGCCCTACGATATCCGAATGCAAGATCTACTCTGTTGAAGTTGATCTATATTATTTCAAGTGACTGAAAATCAAAAGTCATATATTTTGAATACTTTTTGCTCATCCATCAAGCAGGCGGAAAATGATCGGCTGAAAATAGCATATTGCTTAGATCTATGTCTTTAGGCATACACATTCTCGATCCGATTATTTCATCATGATCTCAACACTTGAAATTCCTTACACACCATTTTTTTTAGATTTCAAATATTTTACACCGTTAAACTAACCAAATCACTATTCGGTCATCCATTTAGTGCCTACCTGATGGATGGGCAAAAAATATTCAAAATACATGATTTTTGATTTTTAGTTATTTGAAATAATACAGTTGTGTCATTTCGGAAGGATTTGAGACCGAATCCTTTCCACTCAAATGCAACGTTACGACATCCGAATGCAAGATCCATTCCATTGATGTTGATCTACATTATTTCAAGTAATTTAAAATAAAAAATCATGTATTTTGAATACTTTTTGCTCATCCATCAAGTGTAGATGCAAAATGGACGGTAGAAAATAGCATATTGCTTAGATCTTCATCTTCAGACATACAAATTCTTGATTCGACCATTTCATCATTATCTAAACATTTAAAAATCCTCACGCACTAATTTGTTAGATTTCAAATATGTTATACCGTTAAACTAACTAACTCACTACTTCGGCTGTCCATTTTACACCTACCTAATGAATGGGCAAAAAATATTCAAAATACATGATTTTTAATTTTTTTAATTACTTGAAATTATGTAGATCAACTTAAACGGAGTGGATCTTGCATTCGGATGTCATAGGATTGCATTTAAGTGGGAAAGATTTTGCCTAGAATCTTTTCGGAATGCCACAAGTCTATTTCTCTCTATATATAGACTTGTGTCATTCTGAAAGGATTGAGGCTGAATCCTTCCCACTGAAATACAACCAATGACATCTGAAGGTAAGATCCAGTACATTAAAATGATCTACATTATTTCAAGTAACTAAAAATAAACAATCATGTATTTTGAATATTTTTTGCCTATTCATCAAGTAGGCGCAAAATAGACAGCGGAAATAGCATACTGCTTACGTCTACCTCTTTTAACATATAAATTCTCGATCCGACCATTTCATCATGATAAAAACACTTAAAATCACTTGCACACTAATTTTTTTCTAGATTTCAAATATTTTACACTGTTAAACTAACCAACTCACTATTTCGGCCGTCCGTTTTGTACCTATTTGATGGATGGGTAAAAAGTATTCAAAATACATGATTTTTGATTTTTAATCACTTGAAATAATGTAGATCAACTTAAAATGAATGGAATATGTATGCAGATGTCTAGAGTTGTATTTGAGTGAGAAGAATTCGGCCTCGAATCCTTACAAAATGACAGAAATCTATTGTAATTCCGAAAGGGTTCGAGGCTAAATCCTTCCCACTCAAATACAATCCTGAGACATTCGAGTAGAAGATCTATTCCATTGAAATTGATGTACATTATTTCAAGTGAATAGAAATAAAAAATCATGTATTTTGAATACTTATTGCCCTTCCATCAAGTAGCCGCAAAATGGACGGCTGAAAGTAGCATTTTACTCAGATCTACATCTTTAGACATACAAGTTATCGATCAAACAATTTTGTCATGACAGAAACACTTAAAAACCCTCACACACCAATTTTTATTAGATTTCAAATATTTTACACTGTTAAACTAGCCAACTCACTATTTCAGCCATCCATTTTGTGCCTGCCTGATTGACGGACAAAAAGTATTCAAAATACATGATTTTTAATGTTTAATTACTTGAAATAATATATTTCAACTTAAATAAAATGGATTTTGCATTCAGATGTCATAGGGTTATATTTGAGTGTAAAATGTTCAGCCTTGAATCCTTCTGGAATGACATAAGTCTCTCTCTAGGAAGGATTGGAGCCTGAATCCTTCCACCTTAAATACAACCCTTCGACATTCAAATACAAGATTTCACTCTGTTGGAGGTGATTTATATTATTTCAAGTATCTATAAACCAAAATAAGTGTTTTGAATACTTTTGCCCATCCACTAAACGACGCAAAATGGACGGTCAAAAGTAGTGGGTTGGTTAGATTTATGTCTCTAGACATACAAATTCTCAATCCGGCCATTTGATCATGATCTAAGCATTTAAAATCACTACAAACTAATTTTTGTTAGGTTTCATATGTTTACACTGTTAAACTAACCAACTCACTATTTAGGCCGTCCGTTTTTCTCCTACTTGATGCATGGGCAAAAAGTATTCAAACACTTGATTTTTGTTTTATAAATACTTTAAATAATATATATCAACTTCAGTGGAGTGTATATTTTATTCAAATGTCGGATATTTGTATTTGAGCAGGAAGGATTCGGTCTCGAATCCTTCTGAAATGACACTAGTCTATCTCTCTCTCTATATATATATATACAAATATATGTATAGAGACTTCTGTTATACTAGACGGATTCGAGGCCGAATCCTTCCTACTCTAATCATGTATCGAGTCTTGAATTTCATATATGAAAATATATTTATGCCTAAACACCGAGTCCAATCATTAGATTTCGATATCATTTACAACCCTAATTGTGTTATGGTGGCACATGCCTTCAAATCTAATTCGAAGAGCAATAAATAGGGGCATGATATGAAATGAAACATGAAATTGAATGAGTAGAACCAAAATAAGCTCAACATTTTAATGTAAGATAACTTATTGTCGCACCACACTTGTTAATTTGTTTTGAGTTGTCAAAAAAAAAATAATAATAATGTCGTTGGCAGCAAACTTTCTTTCTTCCACCGTTTTCTGTTTGGAGTATCAAATCTCCTCTGGAGAAGTTTTTGGTGAGGAGGCTCGCGCTAGTTGAAAGCTATTTTATAAATCAAACTTTGGAGCTTTTCTCATATTTAATCTCAAATATTTCATATTTCTAAATTTACCTCTCAAATCATCATAATCGCTCAATTACCCCCCAGTTCTTTAAGAATGTCCAAATATATTCTCATCGTCAGTTGATGTTAGTTTTTTAACATTTAAGAAATAATATTAACAAATTACCCCTGCTCTTCTCTCTCTTCTCTATCTCTCTCTTCTCTGACTCGCTTTCTCTCTCTTCCCTGGCGCCTCTCTCTTTCTTCCTCTTGCCTCCTCTCCTGCCGCCCCCTCTCTCCTTTGCCGCCTCTCTCTCACTCTCTGTGTGGCCTTGTCCGGTCTCTGTGTGGCGGTGTTTGATCTCGGGTCATCGGGGTCCGATCTTGGGATAATCGACGTCCTCATATCTGATCTCAGGGTCATTACTGTCCTCATGTCTGATCTCAGCGTCCTCGCATCTGATCTCACAATGATACGTACTGTACGATGTCAAATTCCTACATCCGATTTCACTGTCTATGCCGCTCTCTCTCTCTCTCTCTCTCTCACACACATAATGTTGGTTGGTTTTGTGAAGATTTAGAGTTAAATATGCAATTGTGATTGGAGGCATGTTAAAAATTTGATTTTCTTTTG